>JAPDKU010000027.1:0-296781 GCA_027569715.1 Hamigera avellanea | reverse complement strand
AGGGCCCCCCCCCCCCCCCCCCCCCAACCAAAACCCCAAACAACAACACACAACAACACAAAAAAAAAAAAAAAAAAAAAAAAAAAAAAAAAAAAAAAAAAAAAAAAAAAAAAAAAAAAAAAAAAAAAAAAAAAAAAAACAAAAAAAAAAAAAAAAAAAAAAAAAAAAAAAAAAACAAAAAAAAAAAAAAAAAAAAAAAAAAAAACACCCCCCCAAAAACAAAAAAAAAAAAAACAAAAAAAAAACAAAAAAAAAAAAAAAAAAAAAAAAAAAAAAAAAAAAAAAAAAAAAAAAAAAAAAAAAAAAAAAAAAAAAAAAAAAAAACAAAAACAAAAAAAAAAAAAAAAAAAAAAAAAAAAAAAAAAAAAAAAAGCGTGACGTTCATTGATATCGTAATAGTAGGGGGGGTATGTGGTATGCATCGCTAGCTAATTTACGCCTTGAAGAATAAAGTATATGACCATGAACAGCCAAATGATGGGCCATTCAATCAACAGAAAATAACAGACACGAAAGAGAAACAATGAACAGGAATCAATATTCCACACAAACAGAAAGAAACATTTGCACGTGACGTGAATCCGTAAGACAGAGATACAGATCAATTAGTATCGAAGCTTTCCCACAAGACCGAAAGTATATGCGGCCTCGGCTTCGCTCTTCATCTGGATCATATAGACCCGGAAGGATTTGACAGTGACACCGCCTTCCTTGGAGACTGCGCCGCCTTCGTTCTCGTGCCAGACAGAGACGGCGATACCCGTCCTGGCCACCCGCTCGAAGGAGCCTTCCCCGAGACAGACGTCAAGGAGAACTTCGCCGCGGGTTTTTCCGCGGATGAGGATACGTTTCTGAGGCTCGATCTCGCGGCGAGGCGAGCTGGCTCCGGACGCCGGTGGGCTTCCGTCAGGTCCATCAGCGGAAGCACTACGATCGCTTCCTCGACTGATTCCCGTGTCAGGGCGTGGAGGATCCGGATTGGCAGGCATAATGGTGAGTCGGGCAGCTCCCAAGTCGCGCCATTTCGACTGCGTCTCGCGAAGGTAGAGTCGGATCTTGGCGTTTGATAGACCAATGCCATCTGCGCCCTTGATGGCAGCGGCTATCCGTTCGATGCCGCCGGATGTGGGAGGGAAAATCGATCCGGAGCCGGCAGAGCTGGAGTGCAAGCTGCCGCCCTTTTGAGAGGTGACTGTCGATCGTGCGATGCTGAACATCTTGCTGCCGGGGAATCTCTTCAAAGCTGAAAAGGCACTGCTCATGGTTCCGACACTGCTCTCCGAAGCATCCGCAAGTGAGCGCGGCGAACTGGATGCACGGTAGCTTCTTCTGCGCCGGGGCCAGCCGAACCAACCGGATTTGGTTGAACGCTCGAAATTCATCGGTTGGTCGGCAAAAGGACCGCGGGCGTTTTGAAGAGCGATGTATGTTGGGTTATTGATGCGTGCTTGGTTGATGAGACCGTATAACACTTCACATTCATCAGGATTGCGTGATCGGAACATGATGTTGTTGTTTGAAGTAATCTTCGACCGTTCCGTCGGAGGCGAGCGAATGCTGATATCGATGGCAGTCCCGCGCCGTATTGGAACGAGCGGTGTCAATTCTAGAGCAACCAGAGGTTGAAGTTTGTCGAGATTTGTGTCATCATCATGCATATGGGAGTTAGGATCCGAATGGACTGTACTCATTTCATAAGCCTCAATTAGCCCTGGACCAACAACGATACTGCACTCATCCGGAAACAAGCTTTCCCAGGAGCCCCTGTCAGACCATGCAAAAATTGAAGCAATTGCTTTGGACGCTTTTGATGGTTGCGAAGGCACTGTCCTGTATCCTTTCTGGGATGCAGAGTTCGAAGGAGACAGGGTGCTCGTAGCAGATGTGATAATTGAAGCCTGTAATGTTGACAGCGAAGGGTCTTGAGCTTCGACGCGCGGTGGTGATGATGAAAGCTCGTCATCAGAATCATCATCAGACGATTCCGATGAATAATCCATTTCATAGTGTCGCACGGTTGAGGTCTCGGAGTACTCCGAGTATGAATCTGAAGCTGTTGACGGCTCGTATTCATGTTTCAGAGGAGACGAGGCTCGTCTTTTTTGACGACCAGCAGTTGGACTGAGTATTGGGACATTTGGGGTCTTTTGCTGCGAAGGGGGCGAACGATGTGGTGGTGGTGCCGGTCCTTCGTCCGTGGTAGCTGCTGGGCTAAGATCGAGAGAGACGTCTTCGTCCTCCGACGCCAATGAATCAAAAATATAGCTTTTACTGCTTCCCTTACGAATCTTTGGGATAATCGGCAGATCCATTGAGGGAACAGACGACAAGCGTTGAGACCTTTTTCCGACGGCATCGCTTATGGCAGGTTTGGGCGCATGATGTTCTTTGGGAGACTTGCTGTCTTGAGGAGAATCATAGAAGCGCTTCGCTTCATCATGCCGGCCCTGCTGAGGAGTGGGCGGCGTCACTGTGTCTTTATCAGAAGGAGTAGCTGGTTGCGAAGCTGAACCTGACGGGGATAGCTCGCCGTAACGCGAGATTCGTTTTGCTTTGGATCTCTTGAGACCAGTTGATGGCTTTGAATCGCCGGTTTCGAAATACCTCGCTGAAGGAAGAGGTATTTGAGGCTTGTGAGTAGACTTTATGTCCGAAGTATAGTCCGACTCGCGCGTGATTGCGGAATGAAGGGAGCTCCTTGATCCGACACCTGAAGATGAGCCAACGGTACTTGGATCCGAGAATTGCTCCTTAGGAGACAAGGAGCGCCTTGCACCGGACATTGCCTTCTCCCCGATTGGAACATTGATAGCACTGGGGCTAGGTGGTCCTCTGCGAGGTGGAGAACTTTCGGGAGTGGCGGTTTGTCCACGTTGTTTTTCTCTTGCTCGAGTGATGAAGCTCTGAGTTCTGCATATAGCTGGGGGCTTAGGATCCAGCCCGAGCAATTGAACCCATTCGAAACCAATTTCCTCTTCATCTATTCTCAAAGACAACAATTCTTGCCAGCTTTTCTCCTGTCCAACTGGACTGCGCAACATCACAACTACCTCGCCTTTGGCATCGCCGTTTCGAGCGGAAACACAGGCAAGATCTACCGGTGGGAAGAGTAACCAGCGATCTGCATGGTCAATTTCACAGATGAGCAGATCGCCACCCGGCCCTCCTTCAGGAGGGTCGTCTCGCAGAAGAAGCTCAGCACGACAATCCATTATCTGACCGCTGGAATGGTACAATGACAGATTGAAGAAGTCTCGAGCCCGTACTCTTCGATTCGGGTCAATACACACACCGGTAAGCACACCCAAGGTCATAGGATCGCGGGCACGTGTGGCGTCGATACTGGCGGCAGATTCATCTTCAAGTCTGGCTCGTTCCTCTCGTGCACGTCGGCGGGCATCTGTGACCAACGTCTGGTAGGCCGCAGCCACTTCCTCGGCCTTGCTGGAAGGTTGGAGCATATTAATACCTTTGAAGCTCTTTGCAAGGTACTTCAATCGGACTAGCGGTCTTTTCAGTAAATATGCGACGTCAACCTTCTCACCATCGCTGTCCACAACATCTCCGTTCTCATCTCTTGCCATTCCTTCATCTAGACTTTTGGTGTCGGAATTGTTCGTCGCCTCGCCCTCCTCGAGAGGAGCAAGGTTAACAATCACATCTCTAAACCCAAGCCTCCAGGCCTTGAGATATTCACGGTAAACTCTTTGAGCTCCTACAGCCCATGTGAGTAAGGCTTCCGGATTGTCTTGGGGAATTCTTTTGTGCAGTGTTTTCAATCGCTCAAGGGCAACGCCCATGTCAACGATCGGCTTGGTGAAATTCAAATCATCTTTCGGGTCCATCGAGGGCCGGAAAAGGCCTGCAGCAATGGCTGAGTCGGATCTGGAAAGCACGCATGTGAGGAGCACAGGAATGACTCCACCAACTAGGGTCTTGAGCTCGCGCATGTACTTCGCCTCGTCTGCCGATAGCTCCTGCATCAATTCACTCACGGTTGCAGTTGTCATACGGCTCTTATTCGTTCGAATGCTCCTAGCAGACCTGATGCTTCTGCTTCTCGTGTTCGGAGCGGACAAGACTGATATGAGATCGTCGTGTGTGGTAAGCCGTCGCTTCAGCTTGGATGTAGCCCTTAGAAGCGAATCAGGGTTAAAATGATCTTGATCCTCGAGGTCCGATGGCGGCTTTTCCTCGGCCGGAGGTGCTGATTTTTTCTGCTCCGATGAAATATTAGTAGGAGGCGCCTGTGATTGCCCTTCATCGCGTGTACTCAGTGTCTCTACCGAGGCAATAGTCGATAGTCGATGAACCCCCGTACTTGGAAAAGGTCGTTTGCGACCAAGCGGAACAGGTGCATTGCTTCCCGAAACCTCTGATCCATCCGAGAATGGATGAGTTTCCGTATCGGAAGTGTCGAGCCGCTCTCCATGCACTTCCTGTCGTGCGATATCTTTTTCTTTGGATTTGGATGACGACTTCCTGCGACGATGTGTATCTGATCTCTTGGTGCTCGATGGCGAGGATGACTCTCTGCCCTTGTCCTTGGGCGTGGTTCGATCTGATGATCGTGCTCGTGCGCTGGGTGGGCTCTCTTTTCTGTTTGCTCGGCAACTATTGGCACTTCTTCTGGGGTGATGTTCATCATCTATGGACAGCTCAGAATTTGCGGTAGTGTCGTGACTAGCTTCTGGCTTCTGCGAGTCTCTTGGTCTTCTTGGCTTGGTGTTTAGGGGTGCAGGAATTTCGACAGGCGGTTCTTCGTCGTCCATGAAGGGATCTGGCGTGTTCGAAAGCCAGGCCTCGATTTTCGCCCCACGATTCGGTACGGGCTTCGGAGGTTCTGGCCTTGCAAAATCGAATATCTTCTTCGACTCATCAAGCATATGGCTAAAGATTCCTCCTTTTGGAGGCTTTGGGGCAGGACGAGACTTTGGGTTGGCCCCTCGTGCGCGCATCTTAGATAGTTCAGAGAAATCGGCTTCGCTTGCTGCCCAATCGATACCGTCCTCAGGAGGCGGTGTCTTCCTCCTCATGGCCTCTGTGATTTCCGCCTGCTCCTTGGTCTGATGTTTCTTCGCACCCACAGACCGTGAGACGGGAGATGCTGTTTCATCGCAAGTCTCATCTTTCTCCTCTATCGTGCTTTCAATTATTGCGTCACCATGCCTCGGAGACTTTGCCTTCCTCTTCTCTTTGCCTGACGGCGTCGTGGGAACACCGGTCTTGGATTTCTCGCCATTGTGAGCGGAAGGCAAAGGTCTCGACTTGTCGTCAGTTGTGATGTCTCGCTTCGGCCCACGTGGAGATCGCAGCGGATCATTAGTTGTGTAGACCGAGATGCGGTTCGGTGACGGTCGGTTCGGTGGAGGGGTCTGCGCGGTACTTCGTTTTATCCGCCAATGTTCGTCACTGATAACACGCTTCCTTGGGGTGCTGTTGCTACGCTTCCTCGAGTGGGAGCTGCTCTCTTCGTCGTTGTCGTTCACTTTCTCAGACTTCGTTTTCGTCGGGGAAGGATTTTCTTCGTCATCAGAGTAATAGACATCATTGGTGGTAATCACTCCACCGCCCTGTTGCTGCCACTTGCGGACCTTCTCCCGGACGGAATTGGTATCGTAGACGCCCAGGGGTGTTCCAATGTCCAAGGGTTTCTGCTTGGTGGGAGTGGATTTGGCACCACCTCCACGGGCGGAGAATCGATTCGGATTGGCAGGAGTAGGCATCGCTGTATGCGAAGGAGAAGTTTAGCAGCATTCTTGACAGCGATCAGCCGAGACACCAACCACATTTATGGCTGGGGAAGAAAGAGAATGTGGTGTTGGAGACGGGGATAACGACGTCACTGGCCGGGCGGGCTGTTTGTTTTGGGGGGATTTACTTGTAGATAAACAAAACACTTACCACCACAATCGGGCTTCACCAGAACATACTCTGACGGGGAGAACAACTCTGCAGAGGCACGATATATCCAGGTCTTCGAGACAATTCCTCTTAACAGCGATACAACAACAGAAGGAGAGGAGAAAAGGAAAAAAGAGGCGGTCAAAGTGCAGAAGAATCTCGATGCTGATGGGGTCAAAGTTCTGGTTCTGGGTCCGGCGATAAGCAGCCGTCCGTCCTCCGTTACCCGTAGCCTGTAAGGTTTCCCCTCAAACTTTCAATCCCACTTTCTACAGCTGCCCGGGAAACCAGATCAACACCCAACGGCTGCCTTAGCTTTTAGGGGACTCGTCTATTTAAGAGTCGATCACGATCGAGTATTGAATTCTTTCATGCGACCAGGTGAGCAGGTCATCGATAATATATTCTCCAGTCAGTCAGTCAGTCGACATCGAATGGAATCCCTGTGGTCCTAGGATCTGGAAGTCCACGAGACGCGCGACAAGCAGCGCTAGATCGTCACACGCCCAACATTAGCAAACCAGTCGCAATTGAATGTTTTGCTAAAATGATACCTCTGCCTGGCCAATTATAGGCTCGGGATCTGTAAGAAATTTCTGATCGTTCAATCCGCAGTATCCTCGGCTGACTCCCTCCTTAGAGTATACCATAGTGTGATTATTTTATACTTGTCGGGTTATCAAAGAAGGCTGTGGCATCATGGCAGAGAAAGAGGGTCCACCATCACTTTGGACCTCTCGCGGCCTGAAAACTCATCTTGTACGCGTCATAAGGTGGACCAAGCACTGAAACTTGTCTACCTGATCGGAACCTGAGAGGTCTTGATTCTTCTTTCAATAAAGAAGATATTCCTCTCATTACGATCTACTTCGTATTTCAGGTGGCTCTCCCCATGGAATTTCTATCCGCGGAGTCTTATTATTCTATCAGAATTCGCAACCGACGGTTCACTGAGCCTTCTTCCTCTCAGTCAATTCTCCGAGGCTGTTGAAAGCATTTGAGATTGTCGCCACGCTATCGTAAAGATAATCTAGCAGTGTCTCGATTAGTATACGAGGGGTGCCGTGGCATTACTGCAAACGCTCCTGGGAAGACACGGGACTCACAGAAAGGGACCACAATCCAAATAAAATTCATGAAAAAGTAATAGAGCCAGAAATAGTAGGGCTCGGGTCGGCAGTATGAACGCTCATTGACGTAATGATCAAACAAACTTGTAGCATAGTACAATGTATCGCCGTAAAGGTGGCACAAACAGACAATTATCTGGAGGGGATGGCGTAGGGAATGCTGGGCAGTGATCATGTAGGCGACTACAAAGCACAAGGGACCCCAGAACAGCTGTGTATCATGGGTTAGTGACAAATTTCATTGGGACATGCAAGATGTCAGGATATACCCACCACAGTCATCGTCTCCAAACACAGGACAAGGGTGTCGGAAGTTAGATACCGGGAATCCGATAGGGCATATTCTTTCCATAGTTGCGCAAAAATGTCCTGGCCAGATACCATGCGGTCATGATTGATGACAAAGTATCCTTCAAAAAAGCAATGGACAGATCCAGCTACGGAGCTTGTAAGCAATAGACTTGTAGATTGGGAAAAGGAAGGACCTTACATAGGACAAACCACAAAATAGCAAGCTTGTCTGCTTTACTTGAGGCTGGTCGCAGGTAGCGGACGAGAGCAAGAACCGTGCCTAAGATCACTGTGCAGCCAGCACTGGCCGTCGCAAGAATGGTTAAGAGTGACGATTCATTGGCCACATATCCATTGATTGGAGCGTCTAGGGGATAATAAGGGTGCGTTGACGAGGGAACTTCGGTCATCTCGAACCTTTGGCAGCAAAAGGCTCCTGACAAAGAATGGAATTGATATGAAATTATCTAGTCGAGCTGGTAGAATTGGATCGATGGCTAGCTTTAACTAAGGTAAGACTGGTAAGTATGTAGTTAAGGGCCGATTCGTTCCGGGGCCCAACTTGGCCAAAACCCGGCTGAAGCTCCCAGACGGCAGCGTCCGAAGGTCCTCGATCCAATGCGCCCGCTTCCCTGATTCTCCGCTCATTGCTTCTGCCACTCATCCCCAACTCATGGAGCCTGGCAGCTTCTTCCCCCACGTGCATTCTCGCAATGGCTTCAAACTCTCACACGAGAAAGCCCTTGGGTATTGATGTATCCCGCGCTTCTGCGTTCGAGTTGCCGCCTGGCATTGCGGCCCTGTTCGTGATCCGCTTTGACATCAAGGCTGGGTAAGCTCTTCCTTTCACGCAACTGGGATTGAAACTGTCTTCCTGGAAAGTGTTGCGACTGACGAATGCGACGCTATAGATATGTGGTTTCCTGGAAACGTTCTCTACCGGGTGGTGAGCTTTCGGTTTGACCAGCCCCGCTGTTGCGCACCAAGACACGGGCTGACACAAGTGGCGGGCAAACAGTCGAAGTAGATGGCATTGTCGAGTACAAGTCGCTTCCCTCTGGATTACACAACGTCACCGAGGACCTAGTGTAGGCTTCATGAGTCCTCTCCAGATTACTTTGATCTCTGCTGAGCGAAAGGTTCTATTAGGTATTTCGTCAACGAGCAATATGCCGGTATCAGCGCTTTCGTCAATCAACCCGCCGCCGAATCCGAGCGCAATGCGTTGATGTTCGCCATCGGGGTCCTGGTGCCCCTGAGTTTCGGACGACTTGGCAAGAGCTGGAGACACGCACCGAGGTTGAAGGAATTGGTCGAGTCAGTGGCTTTTGGATGCCCACGGCTTTTGCACGAAGAATCGGAACTGACATGAAAGCTGCTGCAGGAAGTATGCTCAGGACATGTCAAACTTGAACCCCCTGTCCGAATACTGGGAGACTTATCAGGTTCGTGGAGCCGATTCAGCTGCTCCTCCCGACTCCCCCCTCGATTCTCCGGTCGGCATTCGGTCGAAACCCCATGGCGGACGACCGGACAGCCTGCATCGAACTCGCGCCATCAGCGATGCGATGGTGTTGGAAACGCCCAGGCCGGCCCTGACGCCCTTCCATCCCGCCTCGTCGCTCCCTGATTTCATCGAATCGTTCGGGCCATTAGTGTTTCCATTGTACCGAGCAGCGTTGTTACGCAAGAGGATTCTCTTAATGACAGAAGCCCCAGTCCACACACCCTGTAACTATGGTGCGATAGTCTGGACCGTACCCATGCGAAGGTTGATTCCCCGACTGACCCACGTCTAGTATATGATTTATCTTTGTTAGCATCCTTACCTCAATCTCTTCTTCCCCTGCTCCCAGCCGACGTTCTGCCTTCTCTTCGACCACGTCCTCTATTCAACATCGGCATTCATGATATCCCATACCTCGCTTCCTTGGCCAAGCCCTCGGCCAGTTCCCAGCAAGAACTAAGCTGGATCGCCTGCACGACCGATAACATCCTGAGCATGAAGTCCGAACTCTACGATATGCTAGTCACGCTACCTCCTCCATACTCCAAGAATGCAGCAGAAAAGGCCTACCCCAAGATTACCTTTTTGCCCCCGGCCGCCAAAGCCAAAGCCGGCGCGAAGCACCACTCCGTTGAAGCCGCGCAATTGAAAGCAACGCAGCGAGATGTCCGGCGCTACACTACGCTCCGCACAGGCCTGCGCGAACGCTCGCGTGAAGATCGCTCTCAACAATCCCCCGAAGCCGATGGCGACGATTCGGACGCTGCGTCGACATTCTCGTCCAGTCCCATCGTGGAACCTCTTTCGTGGACGCGCCTGGCCTACACGTCCTTCATCTGGTGGGCCTCGGCCGGCGAAAAGCGCGACGGATTATCCGAAGAGGAAGAGGAAGAGCAAGTCGAGCAAGATTCGCGACTCCTCGCCAGCGTGGACAGTCTCCCGAACTACCCGTCCGGATCGGCCGGCCGCCGACGCCATCTCCAAGCAGACGACCCATCCCAGCAACCACCGGAGATCGCCCTGGTGGCGTACTTTCGCCGCTGGACGACCCAGATCTTCATCACGTTGGCGGATGCAATTGCTCGACACGACGGGATTGATATCGACGACGATGACCCAGAAGATGACTCCCTCAGCACACCCTACGAAGACGAGCCAGAAGACGAGCAGGACTCTCCTTCAATGCGCATCGGACGGGAGGCAACCCGCGAAGACGAGGACAATGCACCGCTCCTGGGTCCTGACTCTGCCGCACAGGCCAGCGGGAAGGGAGTTCCAGGCAAGGACGACGGAGACGAGCGCGACCCGGTGAAAATCACAACGGCCGATATGGCGGACATGGGCCTCGACGTGTGGAGCGCCACAGACCGCATTTTCGTCGAGGAATTGGTGCGCCTCTGGTGGGGACGGAAGGCGTATGTGGATGGGGCGCGCATCCGGTGCTGCGGGATTCCGATCCTTTGAGGCGTTTTCATACTGGTCTCGGTGTTCTTTTTCCATGTCTATTGGCACATACGTCGATATCTCGGATTTACATATATACATACAATAGCATATACATTTATCTTGGAGCCCCCTTCGTGGTCTTACTCGCTACTTAGTTGAGAAAGCATAGTGGTTCTTGGCACATCAGCGCAATCAATACATGAGGCCTCATAATACATGCTCCATTGAGAACTGGAAAAAAAGGGGAGAAAAATGTACTATTTGTACGATGCAAGTATGTCCGAACGAAGAACTAAGCACATGAATGATTTCAAAACCGTGAGACAGGACAGCGCCTTAGACAAAGGAAAATAAGAGAGTGGTCATAATGATGGAGAATCTATGAGAAAAGAGAAGGATGGGGCATGGTGTTAAAAAGAGTAAAAGAGAACCAAACAGAAGACATCAATCATTAACTGTAAGGAAGGGACCAGCCTCAGAGCGCCATGCCAAACAGAATAATGAACCAAATAGACGCATAGAAAAGCACATGATTCATACTAACAAATCCAAAGAACTGCAGGTAGAGAATAGGGGGGAAAGGCAGATAGAAAAAGCTCCAGTAAGATTGCTTTTTGGTATGACTCCAAGGAACGCCTTCCTAATGGGAGCACCGGGGGTATTATAATGAAATAATAAAGACAAACTGGCTAAGTAGCCAAGCACAACAGATTGCAGCGGCTCTAGAGATTTTGCTCAGGACTTCAGGGCGCGAATATCATCGAAAGATCTTGGCAGGGGCACTCAGGTCTCTTCGTGACCCCATGTCGCCTACTTTCTTTGAGCTCGTACTGTGAAGGCCAGGGATCCTCCTGGCGCTTCTGACCGGGGTCGTACCCATTCCGCCAGAGCGAATTGCCGCTTCGTTCGCACTGATAGATCTCTTGATGCTCTGAGCTCTGCCTCTGCGCGCTCTGATCTGTGCGAGAGCCTCTTCACGGCTGATGGGTGTGCCTGGGATGGTAGCGAAGGGATTCGGCGAGTCTTCTTCCTCCCGCAGAGGTATCGTTGTGATAGTGGAATATTCTCGGTGTTGTGGCTCGCTTTCGGGGGTCGTTTCGACTATCAAATGAGGTACTTGGTGGTGTATCGGTTGCCTGGGAGGTGATGTGATATGGAATGGTGACTGCGTGGCAGCCTCATCTATAGCAGAGAATTCGTAATGTGAACGTTGAGGACTCGCTCCAGCTTCTCCTCTAGGAGAAGCTAGAGATGGCGGAGAGAACAGATTGGCAGCATCATGCGACCTGGAGACTGGAGATTGATGCTGCATCGAGGGTGTCTCTTTGAGTGTCTTGCTGGGGCTCCTGACAGGGGACGGGACTGTGCGAAATGTCCCGGTGACCGGTGAGAAGGTTAATACCTGTTCTTCCACGACCTCCGCATCTGTTGCTGTCTCATCTTGTCGTAAATTCTCATCGTTTGGTCGAGAATCTTGAGCTGGGGTGTCGGGAACTGGACAAAAGACCTCAGTCTCGTGCAATCCGGGAGCAAAGTGATCCTCGACATGCTCAGACTGCTCGGCTGCTTCTTCGGTGTTGTCTGGCATGACCCAATTTGCATCGTGAATGTAGGTTGTCCCTTGGCTCTCTGCCAAACGGCAAGAACATCTCTTGAATTGGCATTCCATCTTCATGAAGTCGACCATATCTTCCGCATCGATCCTAAGTTTCCTTTCCAGCTTGAGCTCTTGTTGAAGCTCAGTGATTAGATCGTCCTGGGTCCCAGGTGCAAAGATATCATCGTCTTCGTTGGAAACAATAGGCTCAGACAGCCTTGGTCTCTTAGGGGGCGTCTCGAGTTTATCAGGGACATCTGTAGAGTCCAAGGGGCTTGCCTGGACTGAGTCTGCCGCCGCTCTTTTGGGTCTTCGCGGGGTGGGCGTCGAAGCCGAGGAGTCTCCTTCTGTCAATGATGGCCGTCCCATGTCTGCTTCGCGCATCTCTAGGGCTCGAGCTTCGAGTGTATCCGAATGGTTGTTCGCTTCAAGTGATCGTAGCTTTCCCTTCAGTACCTCTAGTTCCTCGGTCAGACCTGCAAGGGCATAGGCACGCTCAAACGCCTCTTGCTTGGCCTTTTCCTTCGCGTCTCTTTCAGACTTGACCTCATCCTTGAAAGCTTTAGCCTCGTTTCTAGAATGCTTCAGTTCTTCTTGTATCTTCACAACAGCCGATCCTGCCCGAAACGCTTCCTTCCTCGCCTTCCTAATCTCTTTTTCGAAGACCGATCGCTCGTGAGCTTGGCGCTCTTTCGTAGCCTGTAATTCTTCCAGCAAGGACTCAAGCCTTTCGCTTATCCGGCGCTCTCGTGACTGAGCTTCTGAAAGCTGGGCAGAGACACTTGCAAGGGCAGTTTCTGCTTCTTCCCGGCCGAGGATGGCGCGTTGAAGAGCCGCCGCCGACGATGACGAGGATGATGATTGATGTGATGCTACCGGACTCTGTCCGCGCGACAAGCTGTTAAGGAAAGCCACCTTAGCTTGGACCTCAGAAGTGCCTCTTGAGCGTTGAAACGAGCGCAGATCGGAAGGCATTGATGGTGAGCTGGGCATTGACTGCTGGTTCATCCGTTCCGGTGAGACTGGGTAGAGAGCCTTCGTAGGGCTTGACAGTCTCTGTGGTGAATCCATCTCGGATGCTGGAGGGAGGTCCTCTTTTTGAATTCGCCAGATGCAGGACCAAGCACAAAGAAAGGAGTGCGACTGTCAGTGTGAAAGCCCACGCGGGTTGTGGATGTCTTTGTGGGTTGTTCCGCGTCAGTGACGCACCTTTCTGCATTTGTTTCCTTTTGGGTTGTTTACCGCCAAACTCAGGCACCAGTCACGTGAACTGTCGCCCTGAGCAACGGCGCTTGTCTTGATTAGTGGTGGTCATGTGGGGCTCCCAATGCAGTCACCTGATAAGGACTTATCGATAAGGCAGCGCCAAGCCATCAAAGCACGAGGGCGGGCAGATTTGACAGGTTGGTCTGTGTCCAACCTTCGATCAATCTACCAGTGGAGAAGCGAAGTCGAAGATAGGATTCGTAAGTATTCTTTCCTACCGTCAAAGTGTATGACATTCCTTATTGAAAAACAAATATGAATGCTCTGATGCTCGCCATTGTGCCGTGGACTAATTCCAACATCCTAGCTAACAACTATAGAATAGCGGTTGGTTTAGCAGATCGGGGGATGGAAAACTTGACATATATCTCTTCTCCTGTTTTACTCTAAATGTTGTCCGGTGGAGATTCTCTTTCCAGCCTTCAAATTCAGAGTCATGCATGAAATCATTACGCTGCAGCTAGGACAGCGGGCCAATTACCTAGCCACACATTTCTGGAATCTCCAGGTATTGATTAAAGTGTGATCGACGACTTTCTCTATCCCTAGCTCATCATTCTGCAGGAGTCCTATTTTACGTATAACGAAGGCGAAGAGTCTCCGATTGACCATGACGTTCATTTTCGCCCTGGCGTTGGAGCCGATGGAACAGAGACCTTCACCCCGAGGACGGTGATATATGATCTGAAGGGTGCCTTTGGAACGTTACGGAAGTATAATGCACTCTATGAACTCAGTGAAGATCTAAACGGCACGCAAGGTTTATGGTAGGCTCCCTCTCATCCCGCTTGACGATATATGCATTTCTCTAATATCTTGTCTACTAGGGACGGTAAAGAGGTCGTGCAGCAGCAGCCAGCGATACCTCAGAGTGACTACCAAAAGAATCTAGATATGGGACTCCCAGCACCCACTCTCACTTCGGAGACGGTCCGCTACTGGTCAGACTTCAACCGAGTATTCTACCATCCGCGGTCCATCGTCCAGCTGAACGATTACGAGCTTAACTCCCGGACCATGCCTTTCGAGGATTGGAATGTTGGCGAAGAGCTGTTCAAAGATCTCGACAAGGAACACGATCTGCTGGACCGGGACGTCCGTCCTTTCGCCGAGGAATGCGATCAGATCCGCGCTCTGCAGCTATTTACCGGCTCCGACGATGCTTGGGGTGGCTTTTCCGCCAGGTATATGGATAGACTCCGAGACGAATTCGGCAAGAAGAGCATCTGGGTATGGGCCATCGAAGGCGGTTCAAAGGTTCAACGGGTGAGTCTGAGTGCCATGAATACAGATGTATGTGCGGTTCGGTCATATTGTATTAACCAAGGCAGCAAAACCAAATGAAACGCGACTTGAACGTTGCCAAGTCCATAAACGCCATATCCCCCCAGTCCTCCCTTTATGTTCCTATTGTCGACCCCCCGCGTCGACTTCCGACCTTCTTAAACGTCGACACTCATTCAGAATGGCACACAGCGGCACTCATTAGCTCTGCCGTTGAAACCGTCACCCTTCCGTCGCGCCTGCGCCAACATTACGATTTCGAGGCTTCGTTGGCGGGCGATGATGAGATTCATAAAATATTCGAGTTGCAGTCGCGCGTGGTCCGCCACGAGGACAACTCGATGAAACGCCGCGGCACAGCGTCCAAGCAAGATGACGAGTCGCTCAGGGAGGCCGAGACCGACTTCGACTTGGACTTTACTTATGACAACCTGACCAGCGGAAAGCGCCATATCTTCAACCAAGTGGAAGTTGCTCGTGGAGCTGAGCCCGACGAGAACGAAGAGCTCGAAGCAAGCGAAGACGAGGGGCTCGTTCGTAAAAAGCGATTCTACAGTTCGGAACCGAAACTTCAAAGGTATGTTCAACGCCTACAAGTTCTTTTCTTTTCTTTTTTTTCTCGGTGGTCGCGTACCATTCAGAATCTTTATACTAACCGCTGCTTCTTGATTAGATTTTATAACCCCGTCCAGTTTCCAATACTGGATAGCTCGCCTCGCAACATGTTCCCTGCTCCTAAATCAGAAGCAGGTATCAGTATGCTTGCGGCTCTGACGGCTTCGTCGCGCACAGCAGACAAGATCAAAGCCGTCCAAATGGCTGCAGGGCGGATCATTGAGGTTGACGAGAGAGAGACGATACTCAATGGTTTGGGGGAGATTCGCGAATCCTACGAAACCGGTTGGATGAGCGATTCCGAGTCGGAGGATGATTAAAAGGACATGGTGGCGAAGGAAGAAGCGGAGGGCAGCTACACGACGCAAATTATAACAGCCGATATCTACCACATTGCTATTTATGCAAGACAGAATGAACTTTTGCGGAGTTTCATCCGTAGCCCTCCATCCTTTCTTCCTTGGCCCTGTGGGCCAATCCTTATTTGGTTAGTCGATCAAACACAGGGCTAAGGTTCTCTCTGAGGCTCTCGACCTAGACATTTTCCTCAGCGTCATCACGTGGTGGTATCGCAGCTGTTTTCTTCTCATTTGCAGAGCGAGCGTGGGGGTAGCTATATATACAGGAAAAACTGCCCAACTTTTACGCGCCCTGATTGGTCTATTAGGCTACAACCCGATTGGCTTTTGGCACTAACTTCTGATTGGTCAGAGAAATATAAATAACGTGACCTTTCAGCCCTATTAGGGTTTTCTTTCCGTTTAGGCTTAGTGCATCCCATAGCGCCCAGTGCCCACTGCGCTTGCCAAGTTGCCAACTCAAATCTAGATTCCACCGAGGTATCCACGGATTCCACAGGACCGAGTGTTCTAACTTCTAAGTTCTAACCCACCAGCATTCTCCACCAAGGCCTCGTTTTCTTCTATTCGATTCAACCAATAGTGGTGGCCCGTTCAAGACTTTGAAGCTTATAATCCAGTGGGTAGCTATAAATCAGATGAGTTAATAATCCAGTCTCCAATCGGGCCAGCAATCGAGCCTTCTTGGTTTAATTAAAAGGAATTACCTCGCTCCGCAATGACTTGGGGCATTCTGCGCCACAGTGTATTTTATCCCTTACTCTCTTTAGATGTCGTCTTCTTATATGGCCCATCGTGTCTGAATCGGATCTGATAAAGTTCCAAGGCTGGCTAAGGACCTGGGACATCATCGACAACAGCGATACTAGCATGTTCCGAAGGACCATTGCCAAAATGGCATCTGCACCTAATGAATTTGTTGGAGCTTCTGGATGTCGCTATCAGTTCAAAGAACTACTTCAAGAGAGACCACACCTAGGTCGTGTCTGGTTGGCCACGTCTGACATTCCTTGCCACTCATATTATCTCACTCGCGAGCTAATACCCTTTAGATCCGGACAAGATCAATTTATCTTGAAAGATATTCCTAAAGACATTTTCTCCAACTTCAACGAGAAAATACAGCCCCGGCTTCATGAGAGTCCCTACATACGATTGCCATGGGACACCATACCGGGCCAACGGATATTTGTATACAAGTACTTGACGGACGACTTCCTTAGCCTTGTCAGGAAGGAAATTTCAATGCGAGCCCGAAAGCAGATTCTCAAGGCTAGTCTGCTAGGTATTGCTGAATTGCACGACCGACAGGTTGTTCATCTCGGTAATCTGCTCTATACCACTTCTGCATTCATAGAGCCAGATGTAAGAGTTAAC
This sequence comes from Hamigera avellanea, assembly GCA_027569715.1. NCBI lineage: Eukaryota > Fungi > Ascomycota > Eurotiomycetes > Eurotiales > Aspergillaceae > Hamigera > Hamigera avellanea. Next base: position 280,005 of record JAPDKU010000027.1, on the reverse strand, counting down.
CGTGTTTAGATATTAAGCCAGACAATGTCATGGTCAACTGCCACCAGGATGGTCAAGAGACTGTCGTCGAACGGGTTCAGACTATCGACCTTGAAAATGCCGCGTACCTTCCTAAAGGTCGGTGGATTAAAGGTATGCTGGCTGGCAACGACAATTGGCGCAGTCCTGAGGCACATTTTAAGGGCGAACTTAACAAACCGACTGACATGTTCTCTTTTGGCATTGTTGTAAGTGCTTTCACTTTATTAGAGAACTCATTTGCTAACAAGCCTCATTAGTGTATCTATGCTATACTCGGACGCGTCATCTTTGGCCCTGATGATGATTTCCAAAAACATCAAGCGCAGGGTGCACTGCCTGCTTTCATTCGCCTACAACGTCAAGTTTCATATTTTGGAGACCAGGAGGGAATTACTGGGCTCTTGAAGCACATTTCTGATGATGACATTAGTTGTCAAGTCCTGCAGATGCTATGGGAAGAAAGGTCTGAGGAATACATCCCATACAAACCATTTTCCAAGTGGCCAGATGTTACCGATCCAGCGTTCAAAGATCTTATTCGGAGATTGACAAATCTAGACCCTACGAAGCGACTCAAAGCGCATCAGACATTGGAACATCCGTGGTTAGCAGACATTTGAGATTGCCTAGAATGTGCACAACTACAGAAACGAATTCCAGGTGCTAATCCTCCAGATTCATTATCTTGATCCACAGCATTGTCTAGTTAGTAGACTCATATCAGGTTAGCTTTTTGACTCTCGTTGGAGTTTCCAAGGAAGCCGCCAAATTACGAGATATTACGGACAATCCGCTCATGGAAGCGGGTCCAGACTCCCTCCTTGCTAACCTTAGAGCCTGCCTTTGACGTCTATGCAGTCAATCCCTGTAGATAGTTCGGCGCAGTGGACAGTCAGTCCTGCCCGTCGGCGAAGCGCCCACGTTCCTGGATTTAGGATAGCCGAGGTTGGTCGGCGTCATGTTCGACTTGGGCTGTTAGAAGCTAGGGAAAGGATAGCGGTCGGTAGGAAGTTAGGAGTAGCGCTCCTCCGACGGCGTTCTGTCCTGAGTCGAGCAGGACCTTAGGTACCTTACGGAGGATGAAGGAGTTAGGTAACCGAAAGAGCCCCGAAGGTTCAAACGGGGTGCCGGTCTAGCCTCTTTTGAACTCTCCTAACAAAGACGGGAGCTGGTATCTTCAGCTTCTTGCCTACCTGCTATGTTCCTCTTTCGTTCTTTCATCATGGACTAAATCAGCAGTCACAGACGCAGCACTTTTTTTCATTATCGAAGCTAGGAACAACTCCGCTATCTACAATCCTTGATTAACTTGGCAGAGCCAAGAGAGTGGTAATTTTGTCTGATTCCTGCTCAGCGATGGGCAAGCTGCGAGACATCACTCTGAGATACTGAGATATAGACCCGGAACGTACCCAATCGACTGCATGTTGAGTTGTAGGAATACGAGAATTCTGCTCACGCGCCTTGCGCCCTCTTCACCGTTTTTCAACGATAAAACGGCCAGTCACGGGATCCCTTTGTGTTTATACTGGGAAGAATATCGCTTTATGAATCTTTGGTGTGGCAATCTGTCAGGACAGCAGCCGAGTCGGTCCTGCCAATACCGCCAGAAGGCTCTGAGACATCTCGTTTCCTGCGTTTGAACTTTAGAGGGGGAAGCGACCTTGGAAGTGACCTCAGGCATTGCATGGACCTGAAAATTTTAATGAAAGCAAAAGTGAGACATCCTTAGGATCATGATGCTATTTGTGGCGGTGATATATCTCGGATGCAGGGAACATGGTTGACTTTTGGCTCAAGATACTGGAACTGAGAATATAGACTAATGGGCCATAGAGCAAAAGTAAGCAATCGGAACAAACGGAGTCGTCCTCCAGGCTCCGTCTGCGGGGGCAGCGAGGAACAGTTGGAAGAAAGAGAGACCCTTGTTTGGTGGGGCGACTACTGCACCTGCCGCAACCCTTTCAGGAAGCAACGCTCAACGCTCGCGTCGCTGTCAGTCCGACTCGTGTCATTCTCTGGGAACTCCCAGAACGTCCACCTTGACAACGAAACGCTTTTGATGCATCTGGGCCCAAATTACTCCAGTGGTCATTTTGATGAAGTTACCCACAGTCTTGGCTTCCTGTGATGATCCCGAACTTCCCTAGAGACTTCGGACTCGATGGAAGCAATCCAGAGGTTGCTTGTTGTTATCATCATGGCTGCTGCATCTCTCTACCATTACCCCTCTGACCCCACCTGACACCCGGGGTGTTGTTGATGAATCATGCACCGGGGTACTGAGACATATCGTATGAGATTCAAGGAACCGATCGAGGGACAGGCGAGATTCGGTAAGCCATTGACATCACGGCTTCTGGTTCGGCGAATCCATGTCACTTTCGGTATTGAACAACACGCTAAATGCCTTCCTTCTCTACCACAGGCTTTTGCGTTCACTGACCACCAGGATTCAGATTTATGTCATCAGAGCACACCGCATTCGGATCGTTTTTTTGCGCCCCCGAATTACCAGAACAATTGGACGCAGGAGTGTCCCACTTACTCAATACTGGGAAACAAGGCCCTGCTTCGGACCCGTTGCATGGACACATGCATGTCCACCTCTTAGGTTGTTCCTGTGCGCTTCCTCAACCAGCAAAGTGCTCTAGCGGAGAAATTTCCTCCAATGCAACTACGGTCTCTTGTTTAGTTGCAGGAACACATACCCTGCTCTTCGCTGAGCTGTATCTCCTGATGCGGGATGCCATTTGCCTTCCGAGGACACGGGCACCCAGCTCTTTGATTTGCTCCCAAGACTGAAAGAAATTCGTAAATTCTTCTTTTCACAATTCTTGATCCTACTTTAGCGAGAAGCTTGGAGGGTCCTCCGGAACTAGTCTAGCATCTCATTCGTGATGTTTCCCCACAGGACCACGTTCGGCAGACAACTCGATCTTATCCCTCCTGATGTGGAAATCGCTCACGCGAATGGCACTTCCGTCTTCGATTTGCAGGTTTCTTCGAGACCCATTGGGAAATACACGGCTCAAGCAAAAGGAGTTTTGAGCCAAGGGAAACCAAATCGATTGTAACAGTACCCAGAACTGACAACCGGCTATCTCGCATATAGTCCATATGCTTATTCACGTATGTTCAAATTCTTTCGCCACCATTGCAATCGCACTAATAAAGAGGTTGCAACTTGAAGCCGTCTTTCGCCGAGAGTCCAAGCGTTGGTCTGTCTGCCCACCTTCTAGGCCTGATCTACGACTCCCATTGTCCTGGTGTGGATATGTCACCGATTCCTTGTCAAAGAGTGGACCTTCAATTGGATAACGTGGAACTCTACAATCTGACCTACGATTTTGGAGCCTTTTCGACAAGCCAAAATGCAGTACCTATGTGGTTGACATCCTAGTCAATCACGTCAATGTAGCCTTGTTTCTACGGAAAAGGCACGCTAGGCACGCAGCCAGCTTCTTCCCCACGATTGACTTTCAAGCCTGTGATGGAATTCTCTCGAACCATATGGCACTCTCAAACCGGGCAAATGAGCGAGAAGTGCGACATGGCAAGTCGAATACGGACAGTTGACCTGTCCCGGGCTGTAAGCTCGATCAAATGCATAAATACAAGTGCCCTCTTCGCTCGTTCCTCTACATTCTGGGAACTCCTTTGCTACGGTACCTTCGTTCGCTCGCTTCGCTTTCCACACCGAGTCAAGACTCAAGTAAACTGAATTATACACGCCATTCGCTTCTACATAGCAACAATGCTGAGCGCAACAATCGTTTTGATCTATCTTGCGGGCTTCTCTGTTGCCGGTGCCGTCATAAAGAGAAACCCGCAAGGGGAGGGACTACTTGCAGCTCATGGAGAGGACGAAGATCCTTCCTCGATGCTGTGGAATCCACCCAGTTCGACAGAAACAAAGACCGAGTGGTCTCCTCCAGGTCATTCTCATGCTCAGCCAACTGATACTTGGACCTTTCCTGGCCATGATCATACTTGGACAACAGATACTTGGACTCCTCCGCGTCACACCTGGACGAAATCCACAGATACCTGGACTCCGCCCGGTCACTCTCACACGACGACAACATGGACTCCTCCACACACGCATACCAAGACGACTAAAACGTGGAGTCCTCCTCATACCCACACCAAGACGACCAAAACGTGGAGTCCTCCTCATACCCATACCAAGACGACTAAAACGTGGAGTCCTCCACATACGCATACCAAGACGACCAAAACTTGGAGTCCTCCTCATACCCATACGGAGACAACTAAAACACGACCACCACATACGCACACTAAGTCAACAACTACGGAGACATGGCCGACGCACACTTACACCAAGACTACTACGACAAAGACACCACCTCCTCACACCAAGACCAAAACCACTGAGACGACTCGGTCTCATACTAAGACAACAACTACTCACACCCCACCTCCCCATACCTACACAACTACAACTACGAAGCCACCACCATCGCATACTTGGACTCGCACTCATACAAAGCCCACTACAATCACCACTACATTCACCACGACGACTTGTCCTGGTAATATAAAGATGGTTATCACTTATAAGTGAACATTGCTGACCTTCAAAAGTGACTTGGACCACAACAACGAGTGGCTCGTTCACCCACAGCCACCCCATCACCAGGACCAGGACCATCACCGTTACATCTATCGCTACCTGCAAAAAGGGCTGTCCTGGACCAACCCACACAGTTCCTCCTCCTCCACCGCCTATCACCACCACTACTTGTATCACTGTAACCTATACTACGACAACTTGCCCCGGTATGCTTTTCGATATCACGTTTGTTTTGTATCTGCTAATATATTCCTTTCCAGTGATTCCGACGACGATCACCAGTGGCACAGTGACCTACACCCATCCAGTGACACATACAAGTACTATTACTCTGACCTCAACATCGACCTACTCTACAGTCATCATTCCAACCCCGACGCAGCCTGCTTATACTCCTCCACCAGTGGTCGTTCCAACTGTCCCATCCACGCCAGCTCCTCCAGCGGAAACACCTACTACCACTACAACGACTGCTCCGCCACTGTTCACTGGTGCTGCGTCACGTCCTGGTAAATTGAGTGCTGGCGCAGTGGCTGGCTTGGTAGCCCTCCTGGCTTTTGTGTAAGCAGGGAACATGATGCATACTCCCCTTTCTGGTAACCAAGCAGTTTTTAAATACGTTGCGCGGAACAGTTGAATGGAGACTAAAAGCTGACGGATTGCCATTTAGAACTTTCTTCAACAACTGAAGCACTTCCCACTCGATGATTCAATCCTTTAATTTTTTGAGAGAAATATTTGCAGTAAAAACAATGATTTCAAAAACAGAAGATCGACAAAGTGTTACTCAATTCGGTCTTTATCTAACTGAAATATTTATGTTTTTTCATCGTGCAGTTTGTCGAAGGTGTACCCTTGAGACCATGCAAGAGTATCTTGTGAAATTTGCTCCAAAGTGATCTTGATGAATGAGGTGACAGAGGGTAATACTCGTTAATGTGTAATGTGAACAATCCTTTGTGGCCGAAATGATGATAATGAACTCGTTCCTTATGGATGTATATATGTAATCTATACGTACTGATTTACATGGGAACCTTCCTCTTCTGGATGCGGCCGAGGGTGGTCACGGGGTTGCTTAGTAAGCACTCGGGGAGCGACCACTGAGCATCACGTGCGAGACCCGAGCTGCTCAGTGCTTTCAGTCCTTTTGTTTTGCAAACATGACACCAAATGACAGACGCCTTTGCAAATCCAATCCTCCAATTTCGATGACTTGAGAAAAGTGAGACACAAGTCGGAGAGGATCAGCACTTGGGGTCTTCGGGATAGAAATCGGCGAAAGATTTGCCATTCTTGTCGACGGCGCGTCGACAGCCGCAGTTCCTGGTATCGGCCACATTAGCAAGAGGATTTGATTACAATTGGAGAAGGGAAAGTCTCACCCTCCGAGGCCGATGTCATTGTTATAGCTGAATCCAGGCTTATCAAGCCACTCCATGTATCCTTCCAAGTCCAGATCCTTACCCCACGGCGACGTTGCGAAGTCGCAGACGGGCAAAGAGAAAATGCCTGGAAATGTCGCAAAGGCATCTTTGTTTTGCGGACCGCGGGTTTCCAGAATGTTCCCGATCAAGCTGTCCGGCTTGAATTCGAAGCCGCCTTCGTTGAATGCCGCGATGGAACTCTTCATGGCATCCTGGGGCGAGATGCCATACTTTTCCTCCATGTCGCCCCAGAACTCAGGCAATACAGCCTGCCAGTCATCACCGAATGCACCCGATTTATTGAAGATGCGTTGCAAAAAGTAGCCCTTGCCGTCCTGGCAGAGCTTGAGTCGGAAATCCCCGTTGCCAGGCTGGTTGGACTCGCACTCCTCCTGCGTCATTGGGATCGCGGTGATCCAGACGCCCTGCTTCTTCCAGATGGAGTTGACGAGATTGCCGAGCACGACCTTGAAGAGCCACTCCGAGAGCTCTTGCTGGTAGATCTGCTCGAATGCCTCGTCCGTGTTGAGCGGAGGGATTTGTTTGTAGTTGACCCAGTAGCCGCCCGCGAAGATATCAACAATGTTAACCTCTTGGCTCCCCTCCGCCGAGTACTTGCCCCGCGCCATCAGATCCGAGTTCATGTTATCGAGCACATGCATGTTGATGCCGAAAAATGAATGCACGGCCTCCTCCTCTTGCGCGATGTTGGACAGACTGATGTCGCTTGCCTGCAGGGTGGCAGTGATGCTGCGGGCTGCACCTGCGAACATTTCCTTGAAAGTGCCGATAGCAGCCTTGATACCGTCCCCAGCGGCGGACGGACCCATCCATGCCGTCAGGATACCGATGATGGCGGTGCTGGCGCTCAAGGCTTCGATGGCTGCCAGCTCCTTGGCCGTGCTGCCGGGGTCGAAGTCCTGTTCGATGGCGACCTGCAAGGTGGCATACTGGGTGTTGGACAACCAGAGGGCGTCACGCAGCTTGACAAGGAATTGGTTGAGGTTCTGGAAAGACTCCAACACCATCCAGCCGTCGGCCGTTTCGCTGTTCTGCGGCCGCAACGTATTGCAAAGCGGAGCACTGCAGAAGGTCGGGAATCCGCAGCGGAAGCTTTCGCCCAGGCCCCAGTCTTTGCCAAAATTCACAGCCAGGTTCGTCTGGTCGGGGTGCGCATCCCACCAAGAGCGGAGATAGTCGTCCGTTTTGAAGGCTTCCCACGCCATGGTCGTGCCCGCTGCGAATAGTGTTAGCTGGAGTGGATCGCGAGGCAGCTCGTTTTGCAGAAGATCAAAAAACCCAACGTACCTCCACTGTTCTCGCAGAAATCTGCTGGATCTTCGATGGGTGCGTCCCCATCGCCAGGGAGCTCGGGTTCCTCGCCGCCTCCATTTTCCTCGTCGCCTCCATCATGACTGGGGTCACATCCGTTCTGCCATTCGCTTACGGCACCATTGCCGGGAGAGACAGCAAGGTAGTCCGCGCGGCCGTCGCCGTTGAGGTCTCCGAATTTGATTCTTGAGCCGTCCGTTCCCACTCCGGTGGCAATCGTTCCCTGTGATTGTCAAGACTTGAGTTCTGTGAAACGGAAGATCGAAGACAACAGGACTTACCCAAGGGACCCAAACGACCTTGCCGCCGTTGGGACCGTTATTCCCCTCGGCACTTCCGGCGTTGAACCAGCATTGTACTGATCCATCATCCGGCGAAATCCAAAGGTATTCGGCCCGGCCGTCTCCTACGAGCGATAATCTTCAGCATTGAAAGCGTCTGGATGGGCTTCATACGTACCGTTGATGTCGGCGAAGTGGACATCTTCTCCCTTGGCCCCGACACCCGTTGCGATCACTCCTTGTGGAAACCAAATGGGATGCCCTGGATCGTCTCCTCCGCCGTTCAGGTAGGCGGTCACGGCGCCATTGGGATCGACCCAGAGATAATCGTCGCGGCCATCGCCTGTTCTGGAGTGAGTAAACTTCCTTGGGTTGACAATCTTGCAGGTCGCTGTCTCTCTTACCGTTCAGATCTGCAAACCGAACGCCATTCCCGTCTTTCCCGATGCCTGTTGCGATCGTGCCCTGAGGGACCCAAGTAACCCGGCCAGGATAGGCATTATCGGCGGCACCGACATTCCGCCAGGATTCGACCGCGCCGTTGTCGTGGACGACGAGGTATTCCGCCCTGCCGTCTCCATCCATGTCCCCGAACCGGACCTGGTGTCTTTTCGCGCCCACACCGCTCGCGATCTCACCCTGCGGATACCAGATCTGTTTCCCGTCGATGACACCCCCGTTCACGTAGGCAATGACCTTACCATTGTCGTCAACGGCCAGATAGTCATCTCTACCGTCCGCTAGATCCTTGAGTCAGCTTCGTCACCTCATCAAGTGGCCGTAGCCCCGGATGTCCTCACCGTTTAGATCGTGGAAAACAACGCCAGGGCCGATTTGAGACTGCCCTCCATTGCCACCGTTCTGCCATTCAGTTACCTCGCCGTTTCCGCCAATGACGAGGTAGTCACTGCGGCCGTCGCCGTTGAGATCGGCGAAGGTGACATTCTCCCGAGAGGCTCCCACACCGGACGCAATTTCTCCCTGCGGCCACCAGGCGGGATGGCCGGGATCTTTGCCCTGAAGGTTGGTGAACAGCGTGACCCGTCCATCTTCCGACACCCAGAGATAATCCGCGCGGCCATCCTTGTTGACATCAGCAATCCGGACTCCGGCTGCGTCACCAATCCCACTGGCGATCTCGCCCTGCGGAATCCAGACGGGCTTGTCGCCAGTGCCGGTGTTGAGCCATGCCTGCAGTCCGCCATTGTCGGTGACGACTAGGTAGTCATCGCGTCCGTCGCCGTCGATGTCGCCAAACAGAACACGATCTCTGGTGGCCCCAACACCGCTGGCGATCTCGCCTATCCCCTTTCGTTGAGCATGGATTCATTCTCGATCGAGTGTGTGGGATCAGGGTACTTACCTTGCGGATACCACACCGGCTTCCCACGGTCTTCTCCGCCCCCGTTGAGGTAACAGGTGACTCGACCGTCTTCTGACACCCACAGGTAATCATCACGGCCGTCGCCATTCATGTCCGCGAATCTCACGCCGGCGCCGTCTTTGTCGATACTTATTTCTTGTCAGTAATCACCGGTTTCATGCTCTCAGTCTGAGGTTCGCCTACCCGCTTGCGATTTTATCCTGTGGAATCCAAACCACCTCGTCGGCGCTCGAACCCACGGTGTTGAGGTAGGCAACCACCGACCCGTCATTGTAGACAAACAGATAGTCGTCCCGGCCATCTCCATCGAGGTCGCCAAAGCGGACTTTGTTTCCGGGACCTATGCCGCTGGCGATTTCACCTTTGGGGTGCCAGACTGACGTGAAGGCCTCCGAGGAGCCAATTCCCGAGGCAATCTCACCCTGCGGATACCAGACAGGCTCGTTACTGCAGGCACCGCCGGCGCCGCCAACGGCGCCCGGGACCGGATCCTCGATCCATCCCTTTTCTCCAGCTTCGACGATGGCCGAATACCAGATATGCGCCATCTTATCATAGCCGGCGTTGGTCGGATGCAGACCGTCTGCCAAGTCAGCCGTAGTCAGCGTGGTCATGTCCACCACCATGACTTTGTGGCCTGACTCGGCTCGTTCCGAGACCACACCGGGGATTGCGTTATTGAAAGTGTTGATGCGAGCCATTGTATTCGAGTTGGAGGCCGGGACAATCTTCGCCACGAGTATGGCTGCGTCTGGACAGGTGGATATGACTTTGTCGATCAACGCCCCGAGTCGGTCCGGAGCTGTATCCGGATCGTGAGGCCGGTTCATGTCATTGGTTCCAGCGTGGACGAGCACCACGTTGGGTCTCATCTTCAGGGCAATATCGCTGTAGCTTGCAATCTCCGCGATCAACGCACCGTTGTATCCCTCATTGTCAGGATCAGGCATGTTTCCAATCGGTTGTGTGCCGACGAAATCCTTGTCGTTGTCGGACAGGTTGTTCCACAACTGACGTCGATATCCGTTGTCATCACTGCTCTTGTAACCATGGGTGATCGAGTCACCCAGTGGTAAAACTCGCAGCTTCACACCGTCTGCAATTGGTGCTCGTCGCGTGTGCTGGACCACATGGCCGAGTGTTGGAGAGGTTGCTGTGTGAGCATGTTAACGGAAGGTGTCCTTTGGAAAGGTAAGGTACTATATCTTGAGCTTTACCGAATATCGCAAGCCAGCTCCAGGCCAACAATGTGCGCTGGAGGCGCATGGCTCGGAGAGTGAGTGAGACCAAAGAACTCTTAGTTCAACATAGAAAAGCTGTCCAACGAGGGTACAGTGTGAGACTATGAGAGTCTTCTTTTTGTTGCGGCATGTCGACGGCTCTTATATATCTCCTTTGGTCTCCAGTTGTGGATTCCAGGCCTTGAGCAGCGGGGTTTATTTCCATCCCCAGCTGCCTAAACAAGAGAAGCCCCCTTTTTTTTTACGACTCCATCTATTCACTTCGCCAGCGGGCCAAGATCTTTCTCACGAGTATGTACATTGTACTATGGATGTAGGTTACATCTTGGCTTCGGGTGTAGTAGATTCTTCTGAACGACCAAACTGAATTTGACCCTAGTCCTTTCGCTAATTGCATAACCCAAAGGGCCAAAAGATATCTATAGTTCACCTGACATTAGTATCCCTGAACATCTCCGTTAGGCTCTTGGCCGTTGGAAGTCTGCGTCGAGATGGGAAATGTACGTGCTGAAATGGACGAACAGGCAGTGTTGTGGTGGCCACGGGTTTGGGGGCCATTTATTGGCTGAACTTTAAACCCTTCCACCCATGCGCTTAAACAGTCTGGCCAGAGGCTGTCGAGGAAATTGAAACGGCGCAATGGCGCAGTAGATGGATCGTTCTGCTGGGCACAATGTTCCCGTTGATTTAGATCATATTGGGAATTTCAATTAAGAAATGTTCCAGGAGGCCGGAAAAACCCCGCAGACATGTAGTTTCGTACGGACACCGAGTTGAGGCAGCGGTGAGCTGTTGGGAGAGATTTGACACATTTCTCGACTATGGCGGTTGGATTGAAATATATTTCCCGTGTTGACAGTTAAGCCGAGTTCTGGTTCTACTTTTCTTGAAACCATTACCGAAATAATGACTGATTCATATAGAACTTCAGGACATAGCTAGATTGGTAGATTCCGCTGTATACTTCGAATCATTTGATTGGGTGGCTGAAGGTCCCTTGCAGCGGCCCAAAGAGGCAAGGCGTGACGCGATGCGAACTTACCGTTTTTGGGGGTGTTTGCAGCGATTGCATGTCCGCAGGCCAAACGTGTCCTTACCGCGGCTTTGACAGCTTCGATTGGAAACGACTGCATTGTCGATTTCGATTTATGTCAGCTTCTGCCAGGTGGCCAGTATTTGGTTTTCGGGGCGCATCCTGGATGGCATTTATCGCTCAATAACCAGTCTATTTCTCCTTCCTAACCGTTGTCATTCACGATTTCCTCCTCTCGAACTCGAGGCCCCTTATACTTCGCTCCAAGCTCGCCTTCTACCTGTTGCTCTGGTCTGACGGAGCAGCCAGCACCTCCTTCACACACCGGTTGTCGTGGCGCAGCATTGGATGTGCAGTTTTGGCTTGGAGCGAACGTCACTGACAGTTGCCGACGTCCCTGCAGCGGGAATAATACTCCCACGATGCCTCCCCACGGCCGGCGACGGCAGTCTGCCTCGCGAAAGAGCCTATTCTCGAGCTCTCCGATCCTCACCTTCTTCGTCTTGCCGTTTCTGATCTTCCTCCTCAGCTTCGCCGGTCCTGCCTCCGCCGCCGGCTCCGCAGTTCTCGGCATCGACGTTGGTACGGAATATTTCAAAGCAGCGCTGGTGAAACCCGGTATCCCGCTCGAAATCGTTCTCACCAAGGATTCGAAACGCAAGGAATCGGCCGCCGTCGCATTCAAGCCCACGCGAGAAAGCAATGCTCCGTTCCCCGAGCGATTCTATGGTGGCGATGCCCTGGCGCTGGCAGCTAGGTATCCCGACGATGTCTATGCGAATCTGAAAACACTTCTGGGCGTTTCGTTCGGTGATGGAGCGGATGACATTCTCCGTATCTACGGCGGCCGTTATCCCGCTTTGAGAGTCGAAATGGCGGAGCGGGGTACCGTTGGTTTCCGCAGCACGAAGCTCGGAGAGGCCGAGGGAAAGGAAGCTTTTCTCATCGAGGAGCTTCTCGCCATGCAGTTGAAGCAGGTCAAGGCCAACGCTGACGCTCTGGCGGGCCAGGGATCCGATATCCGCGACGTCGTCATCACCTATCCGGCCTTTTTCACCGCCGAGGAGAAGAGAAGTCTCGAGTTGGCGGCGGAGCTGGCAGGATTGACTGTCGAGGCGCTTATCAGCGATGGTCTGGCTGTCGGATTGAACTACGCCACCAGCCGTACGTTCCCAAGTGTGTCTGACGGCCAGAAGCCTGAGTACCATGTTATCTACGACATGGGAGCTGGCTCGACGACGGCTACTGTTCTGCGGTTCCAGAGCCGCGCTGTCAAGGATGTCGGAAAATTCAACAAGACTGTTCAAGAGGTCCAGGTCCTGGGGGCCGGTTGGGACAAAACCCTTGGAGGCGACTCCTTGAATGAGCTGCTGCTGAATGACATGGTCGAGACTCTTGTTGAGGATAAGAAACTGAAGGATCGTGTTTCCCCGTCGCATGTCAAGGCGCATGGAAAGACTATGGCAAGGCTCTGGAAGGACGCTGAGAAACTCAGGCAGATCCTCAGCGCCAATACCGAGACCGGCACCGCTTTCGAAAGCCTTTATGAGGAGGACCTGAACTTCAAGTACAAGGTGTCCCGTGCCAGATTCGAAGAGCTGGCCAAGGATCACGCCGCTAGAGTGGGCAAGCCTTTGGAGCAAGCGTTGGCTGCGGCGGGATTGCAAATGGACGAGATCGATTCCATCATTCTTCACGGTGGAGCCATTAGGATGCCGTTCGTACAGAGGCAGCTGGAACAGGTAGTTGGCTCTCCAGGCAAAATCCGGACGAACGTCAATGCCGATGAATCCGCTGTTTTTGGAGCCGCTTTCAAGGGCGCTGCTCTCAGTCCTCGCTTCAGAGTCAAAGATATTCGCGCCAGCGATGCTGCCACTTACGCAGTTCTGCTGAAGTGGAAGTCCGACAGCAAGGAAAGACAACAGAAGCTGTTTACTCCGACATCACTGGTTGGACCCGAGAAGCAGGTCACTGTGAAGAACCTGGATGATTTCGATTTCAGCTTCTACCAGCAAGTTCCCCGAGGCGAAGAGCTGGCTGACTTGCCCGTACTTGGCGTTCAGACAAAAAACCTGACCGCATCTGTTGCAAAGTTGAAGAACGATTTCGACTGCGCACCAGCAAACATCACCACCAAGTTTTCCATCCGCCTTAGCCCTGTTGATGGGCTTCCCGAGGTCGTCAGCGGCTCGGTAAGCTGCGAGGTTGAGAACCCAGAGAAGAAGGGCAGCGTTGTGGAAGACGTCAAGGGCTTTTTCGGTTTGGGTTCCAAGAAAGGCGAACAGGTTCCTCTCGGAGAAGGCCACGAGCCCAGCGAGTCCATCACTCTCGAGGCAGAGGAGCCCCAGACCTCGACTACCTCTTCGGCCGACGAATCCACCTCCACTACTACTACTACTGCCAAAGAAAGCAAAAAGGCGGCGGTTTCGGCGACTAAGCTAGAGACCATTCCCATCAGCTTCACTTCCTCGCCACTTGGTACCCCTGCTCCATCCGCCGCTGAGCTCAGCCGGATCCGAGCCCGGCTGGCTGCCTTCGATGCCTCTGACCGCGAACGTATCCTTCGCGAAGAGGCTCTCAATGAACTCGAGTCTTTCATCTACCGGAGCCGGGATCTGGTCGACGACGAGGAGTTCGTCAAGGCCGTCAAGGACGATCAGCTGGCCATTCTCAAGGAGAGACTCGCCTCTGCCAGCGATTGGCTTTACGGAGACGGCGACCGCGCCAAGACAGCCGAGTTCCGGGAGAAGCTCAAGTCTCTGAAGGACATCGTAAGCCCTGCACTCACGAGGAAGAAGGAGAACGCCGGCCGACCGGGTCGTATCGAGGTTCTCCAAGAGGCGTTGAAGAACGCCAAGACCATCTCCAACCTCATGGAGCAACAGATCCAGATCGACGAGGAAATCTTCTCGTCCTCTCTGTCTTCGGCCAGTGCATCATCGTCGACGGCGACCGAGTCGGAGTCGACCACCACCACCACATCCTCCGCAACCGAGACGCCCTCGGCCGATGCTTTCGACGACCTCGACGACGACCCTTACTCTACTTCCCCCAAGTCCACGACCACCACCGCAACACCCTCCGCCAAACCTTCCGCGCCCAAGTACACCATCTTCAGCCCCACCGACCTCGCCACCCTCACCAAGACCTACGAGTCCATCAACACATGGTTCGAGACCCAGCTCGCCTTGCAAGAGAAACTCACCGAGTCGGATGACCCTGCCCTGACGGTGTCCGCGATCGATACCCGTATGCGCGAGCTCGAGAGAATCATGAACCGCATCTACGAGAAGATGGGCGCCGCCGCGGCGCGTTCCGGCAACAAGACCGGCGGCAGCGGCGAGAAGACCAACGGCGGCAAGAAAGAAAAAGCCAAGAAGGAGGAGAAGAAGCAGCCCGACAAGGCAAAGTCCTCTCGAAAGGATGAACTGTAATATCTGAATGCATCATTTTTTTTGGACTACAAAAAATATAAGAATTCGGTCGGAGTTCGGTTTTTTGAGCGTTTAAAACACTCCGCCGCTGTGTTTTTTTAATGTTCCTTTGTGTGTAACTTGTCATTTTGACGGCATGGCATCTATTCTGTACAACCCTGATATCAATACTTGTCTGAGGAACTATTTTATTCTACATGATTTTTTTTCTTCCTTTTCTCCGACTGTCTCAAACAGTGTTTAACAGGCTTGGGCTATCCTCGTGTGTCATGATTGTGTTCTTTATTTTCTTCTTTGTTCATGCTGGCCTCGCGGGCTAGCTGTCGTTTTCATTTCATTTCCTGCACCTCGGCATGGTGTGGTTATATATGTAGACTCAAATCAATAGACATGAAAAACGAAGTTATATCAAATAGCCACAACAGTCTACAGTAAAAAGCCTGTTAACGGTATGGGTGCCATGCATTGTTATTTGCTTCGAGTTTCTCGAAAGAACCTATCTAAAGGTACAATAGAAGTATTTTCAACTAGATACATGTGTCGGGTGAGATACATTCAATCAAAGCAACGACTCGGGGGGTATTATACAGTGTTGATCAAGGAACGGCAAGAAAAGAGCACAGGACAAGAGAAAACGACATCCCAGAAATATGATACAGGTCACCGAATGATAAATGACAACAATGCCCTTGAAAACGAAAACACGAAAATAGCCAGATATGAGTCCCCAGGCGCTGAACCAGTCAGCCGGAAAGAAATTCCTCGGATGCGTGCAATGCGTGCAATGCGTGCAATGCAAGGTGATGATGAAAAAAAAAAAAAAAAAAAAAAAGAATAGATGGATGAAAGCGAACATTCACGCACCGCCCATCGCGACCTCGTAGTCCGCATCAACCTCCTCCCGTCGTCGAAGGAACAAAGGTTCCTCGAAATCGTCCAGATCCATGTCCCCACGGGCGGCAGCAGCGGCATTCTCGCGTTCCATGAGAGTCTTCTGTTGTTGGTGGAACTGAAGGCTCTGCTTACCCAGTTTCGGAGCGAGGATGGTGCGGGAGGAATACGTTTGAGGCGGATGAACGGGCATGTTGAAGGAGTTCTCGTCGAAGTCGTCCTCGTCGTCGTCGAAGGACCGTTTCTGAGATTTCAGGCTAGGTTGAAGGACGGACAACGAGGAAGCGGTGGACGCTTGGCTGCTCGAGGGGAGGGAGAACGCATCTCCATCGTCTGTGAGGATCTGGTTCGTCGTTGATGAGAACGCCGATGGGGTGTCGGACAGTGGGTGGACGGTCTTGTTGGTGCCGCAGAAAGGAGCCAGTTCCCCGCTGTGGTGGTGCCGGGCCGGGTACACGACGTTTTGGGCGTCGCTGGCATAGGGAGAAAGGTTCGTCTCGACCGATTTGGCAGCCAAGGTCTTGTAGCCTTCTGCGACGGACTTGCGGACGCGCATGCCCACGGCGAGAAGGGAGGCTTGGACTTTGGCCGAGACGGCGGGGGTGGGGGAGTAGGTTGCGGCCGAGTAGTGGTGATGCGATAAGCGCGGGGTAGTGCTATCGTTATCGCAGGACTCTGCGGGAGTAAAGAAGGTGGTGATCGGTGGTTGGAAGCGTCTGCGCTTGGAGGTAGAATTGTTGAAGATGGTGATGTTGTCGCTGGTGATCTGGTGGATGGAAGCCATCTTGGGCGGATTAGGAGGTGATTGTGAAAGAGGATAGGATAGTTGAAGGAGGAGCAACGATGTCTGTTTCATCGAAGAGATTCTGAAACCGTTTCAGGCACGACGCATGCGTGGCCTGAGGCAAGGGAGAAGAAGGAATGATGACGGACATCCTGCGCAGTGAAGTCATGAAAACGGGAGGCTGGTCAATGGTCATTTGCCGGAAACGCGTCGCGGGGGAAACGCGACACGTCGGGACACTATATCCTTTCCGGGACAACCATAGGGTTTAGGGTTCGAAGAGCGATATTCTGTTCGATTTGCTTGTACCATGTTAGTAACTTGAATACATTCGAATCATTTCATCTCTGGATTCCAAGTTTTTTACTGGTTGTACTCTCCTATTGCCGATTGCAGGATCTATCTCACTCTTTGAATGCCCCAACCGATTCTGGAGGGAAATCCCAACTATTCATATGGCGAAATCTTCCAAATCTGATCAATGGATTCTTCGAGTGAAAGCATTGAAAGCATTGAAAGCATGTTATATATATAAACTATCTTCAGAAGAGGCGTTCAAAGAGGATGCATATCTAGAGAACGTAAAACTTTTGCCGCAAAAACTCCTTTGTCCCATGTAGAAATCCAAGCAGATTAGACAAGACCGTATAAAGAGCATGTGAGCAGCAGCCCTGCTCGAAGCCAGCATTTTAATGTGTTCCCGGTCTGTTTCCTCTCTTTCCTCCTCTCTTTGATCTTTCCTGATGGGCCTTCAACACTGCTCTTGTCTCCACCAAACTTCTCTTTCCCTTACTCTTTGCCTTGCCCAATGTCATCAGGAAGTTCTTCTTGCGTGCCTTCTCCTTGTTGGTTGTGCTCTTGCCCTCAGCCATCTTCTTCTCCTTGCGCTTGGCCGTAGTACTCTTGTGCTCGGATCGGTCAGTCTTTCCTTCCTTGGCTCGAGCGATTCTCTCTTCACGCGTAGCCTTGCCAGCGGAGAGGGCAGCAAGACCCTCAATCTCCGCTGCAGTGAGGGGGTCATCAGTATGACGAGCAGAAGCGCTCGGTGCATTCCGACGAGACTTCGGAAGAAGGGCGTTGACGGACGCTTCAGCGCGCAGTTCAGCGAGCTTGGCGAGATCAGCCGGTGTCAGGATACGCGTCGTCGCAAGCTTGCTTGGTTTCTTCTCCACAGCTTCGGCGTCCTGCTTGGCTTTCTTTGCGGGACGACCATCTTCATCCTCCGAGTCGCTCAAGTCAATCTCGGCGTCACTTTGCACATCAATCCAGCCACCTGAATCATCACTGTCTTCGTCATCTTCCACATTCCACTTGGCCCAATCAGCCTCATCATCGTCTTCCTCTTCATCGTCTTCGGCGTCCGAGGGCAGACCAGCTTCGATCCTCCTCTTCCGGCGCTCCTCCTCCTTCCATTTCTCCAGAAGCTCGAGACCTTCAATCTCGCCAATTTCTTGCTCACCGAATCGCTTCTCTTTTCGCTCGCCGGCCCGTAGACTCATCGACGCCACTTTGCCTCGGTCACGCTTCTTCAGCATGTCTGCGGCCACGTCCCTGTAGAGACTGAGCAGACCCTTGGCCGCCATCATCACACCCTTGTCCTTGCTCTTCTTGTACATGACGAGATCTTGTAGCAAAGTTTCATTCATAGCAAGTGGCTGGCGCACACAGATTTCTCGGATGGCGTTGAGACCTGCCGTAGCAACCTCAGCTGCCGAGGCCTCGGAAACGAATTCATTGGCGATTTTCAACACCAGAGGCTCGAGGGCATCTGGAGGAACCAGATCATGCGATGCTTGGGCAAGCGATGCCAAGAACGACGTGACGGAAGGTTGCCGGGGAGTCAGGTATTTCTGGAAGTAAGAGTAAAGCTGCATGATGTGCAGCTTGTGCAATCCAACGAGACGCGACACCAGTTGGAGTACTTGCAGCTTCTGCTCTAGATTCAACTTGGACTTTGTATTCTGTAGATGCTTCTGGAAGAGAGCCTCGGCAAAGCCCTGTGGATCGTACAGTAGATGCAGCGCGGAGAAGTTGAGTGGGAGTGGCTGGCTCTTCTTGCGCTCCTTCTTCTTGACCGTTGCGAGCGCCTTTTCGACGGCGCGCGACTTCTTCCTGGTCTTTTTGTTAATGCCAACCTGATGCCTGACTCGTGCTACATCAATGGCCTCTTCGTCGCTGCTCTCATCTTCCGCTTCCTCTCTCTCCCTGTCTCCACCGAGGAAGAAGCGGACACCTCCAACAATGACCTTTTCATTGTCTGCCAAGCTCGCCTCTTTCATGACCTCGACTGCCTTGGCATCTGTCCAGATCTGTCGCTTCCATAGTTCTCTTGTGATTTTGATAGCCCACAGACCCTTCGACGAGGTACGGTCTGAGGTGACCAAGTTGAACAAAACAGTCTGCATCGTGCGGTTGAGCTTGTGATTAGTCGTCTTTGAATTCGATGACCGGAGATCCGAAAGAATTTTCTGGAAGAGCAGTGCTCGAAGTGTTTTGCTAGGCGTGGAGATGAGGATCGGGAACAAGGTGTGAAGGAGTCTGTAAGAGAAACGAGAATATCAGTCAGTTACTGCCGTTTCAGGTAAACCAGACGATTTGATCGTACGTAGCTGAATCCACAAGGTCCTTCTTCCTCAAGAGCACCAGGCTTCCCACGATCTTCTCGCGTAGTTCCGGCTCGAGCACAAGGTGGTGCTGCATTAGCATGTCAATCAACTGCTGCGGGAAGTCCTTGGTAATCTCCGGAAAGCAGTCGGCCACATGGGCAATGAAGTCAATCAGAT
Organism: Hamigera avellanea; assembly: GCA_027569715.1. Classification (NCBI taxonomy): domain Eukaryota; kingdom Fungi; phylum Ascomycota; class Eurotiomycetes; order Eurotiales; family Aspergillaceae; genus Hamigera; species Hamigera avellanea. The sequence goes on along the minus strand of JAPDKU010000027.1, from coordinate 260,797 downwards.
CGCGCAATGAAATAATGCCTGTGTCCGTGGCTGACGAGGGCGCCGCCATGAAAATCTCCCGGTGACTCTCATATTGGTAGTGTTGAGCGCGGAAGTCCTCGACGTAGGATCTGGCCCGATGGACGCAGAGGTTAGCTGGGATGCCACGCGAAGAAAGATCGATCGGAAATATTCGAAGGGTCAACTCACTTCGGATCTCTTCGAATTTTATGTTGTAAATTGGGCCTATACAGCACAAAAATGGAAGGTTAGTGGCGGTCGAAATCTTCTCCGGTTCACAGGATGCTATTGCGCTTGCTATCTCTCTTCGAACAAGAACACAAGACAGCACTTACAGGTCAGCTTCGACCTTTTCCAAGGCTCCCAACTTCCTTTTCACCATTGTGTTGACAGAGCCGAGGCTGCACGGCGAGATTGAGAGGGAAGGTGATTGTTGGTGGTTGTCTTCGCCGTTTGATAACTAGCTCCGAAACTTTTTTTCGCGGGCAGGCATATCGATAAGCGCCAAACTCTGGAGGTCCGCCCATTAGCCTAGCAACACGCGGGACTTCGCGCCTGGGCTCTGGATTTCCGGGAACCGATGGACTATGAGTGGAATATGTTTTAAAATTCTACAGTCTACAATTGAGAAGTTCTTCACCTTGACTTGTTTGCGAAACCAGAATTCTATCTGGACTTGTATGAAAGCAGATTTTATCCGCGAGAAAAACGTTGAAAATAAAAGAAATATTTTTTTGGAAATGCCGACTAGAAAGTCGAGGTCTTCATGATCGCATCTCAACTACTACAGAAGAAAGCCGTCCGATTCGTTCTTTTTGTAGGATCTCACTCCCTCCGTGACTGTTTTATTATATGTACAGTCGCGCAGATGCATGCCAATCGACCGAATCCTGATGAAACCCCGTCCACTCCAATGAACATGAAAAGGAACAAACGGAGAACACGCCCAACATAACCCCTTTACCGGTTGCTCTTGGCAACACGCTCGAGCTCGTCCTTCTTCTTGATGGCGTAGGAGTTCGAGCTTCCCTTGGCAGCGTTGATAAGCTCTTCAGCAAGGCACTCAGCAATGCTCTTGATGTTGCGGAAAGCGGCCTCACGGGCACCGATGGTCAGGAGGGCAATAGCCTGGTTGACACGGCGGAGAGGGGAGACATCGACGGCCTGACGACGGACGGTACCGGCGGAACCAATGCGGGTGCTGTCTTCACGGGGACCGCAGTTGACAATGGCGTCAACAGCGACCTGGATGGGGTTCTGGTCGGTCATGATGTGGATCTAATTGTCAAGTCAAAAGTATCAGCGGGCTGTAAAATACTGCCAGTTGTGACAAGCACGTCATCGCAAGCGATTGAAGAATAGATTGGACGTACGATCTCGAAAGCGTGGGCAACAATGCGAACAGCCATGAGCTTCTTTCCGTTGTTGCGGCCGTTCATCATGAGCGAGTTGGTAAGGCGCTCAATGATAGGGCACTGAGACTTGCGGAAACGCTTGGCGGCATAGCGACCAGCAGAGTGGGAGATGTAGACGGGAGAGCGGATCTGGATGTAGTCGCTGTATGTAGACATCCGAGTCAGTAAATATGAACATCCTTGTTGCCAGCCAATTTTCGATTCGTATATCCCCTCCGTGCCGGCCCTCCTCGCTTCACTTCCAGCGCGTGTTCCCATGTATATTGCGTCCCCAACCCAGCCAGAAATCGTGTGTTTCAAACAGCAAAACTTTTCGCATGAGAATTGGAAAGCACGTACGTCAAGGAGATGTCCCTAATCTCGACATCCTCGTAGCTCCACTTGTTGAAGAGCTTGACGGTACCCTGCTCAGCAAGGACCTCCTTAGGCAGGACCTGGAAAGCCGCAGAGGGGCTTTCGACCTCGACTTCCCCGTTGTCGGACATATTGACTCCGTATGCACCTGTTGTCGAGGGAGGGATTCGTGAAGGTGACGGACGGTGTCGTTGGGTGATCGTAGATTGTCGACGATAGCGGTCGGTCGACTGAAATGTTTCGCTGAGCCTAAGGAAATTCGAGGTGCGCTCGCTTAGCGGTTGTGGGTGGGCTTAGGGCAGGAGGAATGCCAATCATAGCAGGTGTATCATGTGACCTTCCGTCCTAGCGCTCGCTGGGCTTTAGAGTTATGAGCATCCACTCACAGGACTGGGCCCATGATGGATACCACAAGATGGGAGGTCAAGTACGAGAGTAACCTCGATCTCCATTCTGTCGAGGATTCATCTTACTTTTACTGGCTTGTATGCGCTTCTGTACCTACCACGCTTGATGGTGATATCTCTGATCGCGCTGAATACTGAGATGTGTACTGTTGGTACACCCCAAAAATCCCAAGATCCAACCCGTACTTATCGAAAGAGAAGGAAAATTTACGATCTTGAAAGACAGGAACCCTTTTGGTATATTATCTTCTTTCCTCGAATTTAACACTCGTTTAAAACAACCTAAGAACCCTCATCACCGACTATCTTCTCTGGTGGATGAGGAAATAAGACTGCGCCTGCACATCATACCTAAAAGTACGATTAGCGCCGACATTTAGCAATATCTTTTCGATGAAGATCAAGTGAGAAGTCTCAACCCGTAGACTTGTAAGAGTTCTATTGAGGCACACTCGTGTATGACGCTGATCAACTGCATCCTATTCAAGTTCCTTCGATTGGTCGGGATGCAGCTTCACAGCCACATTGGGCCCTGCAATTGAATTCAGCCAACATTCAAGGGGCCGCAGGTGGCAGCGGAACCGCGAAAGTACAGTATCTTTCCAGTATCTTGAGCGATCTAGTATGGACACTCTATCATAGTGGTGGTAGAAATTACCACTAATAATCATACAAAGGTCCCTTCGATGTGGTTATCAACATTCACAACATTCACTACTAAATATAGTTCCTGTGTTTTATTTATACTCGCGTAATATGTTCTGGATGTATGTGCCTTGGAGTTGGCACTTGACACTGGATAGTTGGGTATCGAGCTGAAGTCAGTGGCTGAACCATGTTGAACGAGTACGGAGGACTTTGTGTCTTCTTGCGCGTGCGGGGCGCTTGAGCGGCCCTACGGCAGGTGACGTTGTGGCTCCTGCGGCGCGGAGAATGAAAGAGAGAAATTAGTTATGGCAAGGGGCCGCACGACACCGGTAATCCTCCTTTCTAGTCTTCCCCTCTTCAAAGACGAGTCTCCCCGGGACTCGGTATGATTTTGTCCTTGGGCTCATGTCCGTTCTTTTTTCGCGCGTTCATATGATAGTCTTTCTTTTGGTTCACATTCAGCGCTTTCGTAACTATGGCGGAGGACAACTCCGAGCTCCAAGCTGCTCTGCGGCAGCTCGATAAGGAATTGGAGGTACGTGAGGAGCACATCGGCTAGGACCTGCTCCAGAACTCGTTTCCAATGAATATCCCTCTCTGACGTCTGACGAATTGATAGGAAGGTGATATTACCGAGAAAGGGTAAGCGACATGGACTCCCCCCGACTTCTTACCCCCGTTTCGGAAGCAGCCGAACACAATGGAGGTTTCAAGTTCTTGTCTCGAACCCCTCTTCTGGACACGGAAACAACAAATCGACAAGGACCGGATGTACTGACTATTACCAAGATATCAGAAACGACGCACGCTACTTCTGTCACAATTCCTGGGACCGAATAATCCACTTGAGATCAATGCGGCCAGCCCAACCTCATCCCAAGACGCGCGAAACCCTCCGGCTGCCATCCTTAACGTTCGTCCTCCGACGGCAGAATCTGCAAACGCTCCACAGTCTTTTGGGGGTCGGAATGGGAGCATACATCATAACGGAGCCTATGTTGTCAACCCAAGTGTCGGCGGAGACGGGCAAGATCACAATCAAGACCGACGGGCATCATACTATGACCGAGACAACGGCATGCTGCAACCTTTGGACCGAATGCCTTCTTCCGCATCGTACGACTCTTTGTTCCTTCCGAAGATGAATCCTCCTCCTTTGAGCCAGGAGGATTCGAGAACGGCGACGTTGCTCAGCCAGAATTACGCGTTCAACCCGGGCGCTCACCATGAGTACATGGACGATCCCACAGCGGCGTATGAAACGCCAGTTGGCGGGGTCGCACGACAGTCGACAATGCTAGATTCACAGCAAGGATACTTCTCCGACTTTGCTGGACAGCAACATGACGACTACAGGGAGAACTATGGTGGCGGTTTCCACCGATATTCGCAGTCAGACACCTTCTCCCCAACTGCAAATATGGCTCCACCATTGATACCTGCCTCGGAGCTTCCTCATGGTGCGGCGCTTGAACATCTGCTTCCTCTCGAGCCCAGAGACATTCCATTTGCGGTACATGACCCGCACGACAAAAACACTTTAATGTCGAAATTCGACAACATCCCGACCGTTCTTCGGCATCGTGCACGAGCACATCCAAAACAACCTGCTTACTGGGTTTTGGATCAAAAGGGCAAGGAAATTGCTTCTATCACCTGGGAAAAGCTTGCCAGTAGGGCGGAAAAGGTTGCGCAGGTTATCCGCGATAAGAGCAATCTGTATCGCGGAGACCGAGTTGCATTGATCTACCGAGACACCGAGATCATTGAATTCGCCGTCGCCCTCATGGGCTGTTTCATCGCTGGCGTAGTCGCTGTTCCCATCAACAGCCTGGAAGACTACCAGAGCCTCAACTTGATTCTCACCTCAACCCAGGCGCATCTTGCTCTGACAACCGAGAACAACCTCAAAAGCTTCCAAAGAGACATCACAGCTCAGAAGTTGAACTGGCCACGCGGGGTAGAATGGTGGAAGACGAACGAGTTCGGCAGCTATCATCCGAAAAAGAAGGACGATACCCCACCCCTTGTGGTTCCGGATCTTGCATATATCGAGTTTTCCCGGGCGCCCACCGGTGATCTACGGGGCGTAGTCATGAGCCACCGCACAATTATGCACCAGATGGCTTGTCTCGGCGCGATAGTTGCTACTGTTCCCGGCTCCACCAGCACTACTCAACAATACGAGTCTAGGATTCTCACTGGGGCAAGTCATGGAGAAACCCTTATTAGCTACTTGGATCCCCGGCAGGGAATTGGTATGATTTTGGGAGTGCTTCTTACTGTTTATGGCGGCCATACCACCGTGTGGCTCGAAGACCGAGCCGTGGAAACCCCAGGACTTTACGCCCACCTCATCACAAAATACAGAGCTACCCTCATGGCTGCTGATTACCCTGGCCTGAAGATAGCGGCCTACAACTACCAACAGGACCCAATGGCGACCAGACATTACAAGAAGAACTCGGAGCCGAACTTCGGAAGCGTCAAACTTTGCTTGATCGACACCCTCACGGTTGACTCTGAATTCCACGAAATCTTGGCCGACAGATGGCTGAGACCGATGAGAAACCCAAGGGCAAGAGAAATCGTTGCTCCCATGCTATGCTTACCCGAGCACGGTGGTATGGTGATTAGCATGCGCGACTGGCTGGGAGGCGAAGAACGAATGGGATGTCCTCTGACTCATGAGATGGACCCGGCCGAGCGTTCAGACTCGAAAAAGGAGGAAAGAAAGACCGAAAGGACGGAGAGCAATAGCGGATTCGGCAGCAGTTTGCTAGGTGGCGGGTCGCCAGCACCAGCGCCCAAGGAACAGGCCAAGAATGAGCTTGGAGAGGTACTTCTCGACAAAGAGGCCTTGAAGAACAATGAGGTCGTCGTGTTAGCTATGGGTGAAGATGCGCGAAAACTCGCCGGAACCCTGACAAATGCTGTGCGAGTCGGCTCATTTGGATACCCTATTCCTGATGCGACTCTGGCCGTTGTCGACCCTGAGACTAATCTACTGTGCACCCCTAATGTGATTGGTGAGATCTGGGTGGATTCGCCATCTCTCTCCGGTGGTTTTTGGGCGTTGCCGAAGCATACCGAAGCAATTTTCCATGCTCGGCCGTACAAATTCGAGGAAGGAAACCCCACACCTGTTCTGGTAGAACCTGAATTCCTTCGGACTGGCCTTCTTGGTTGTGTGATTGAAGGCAAGATATTCATCCTCGGTCTTTACGAAGACCGGTTGCGTCAAAAGGTGGAATGGGTCGAACACGGCCAGGAGATTGTTGAGCATCGTTATTTCTTTGTTCAGCATTTGGTTGTCAGCCTCCTGAAGAACGTGCCGAAGATTCATGATTGTACTGCCTTCGATGTTTTCGTTAACGACGAGCACCTCCCGATAGTGGTGCTAGAATCGTATGCTGCATCCACAGCACCGACGACCTCGGGCGGTCCTCCGCGACAGCTGGACTCGGCGCTTCTTGAATCTCTTGCGGAACGATGCATGGAAATCTTGTATCAAGAACATCATGTGCGAGTATACTGTGTTCTCCTTACGGCTCCGAACACCCTTCCTCGGGTCACGAAAAATGGTAGACAGGAGATCGGCAATATGCTGTGTCGAAGAGATTTCGATTCCGGCTCTCTGCCTTGTGTACATGTGAAGTTCGGCGTCGAAAGAGCGGTGATGAATCTTCCCGTTGGCGTTGACCCCGTTGGGGGTATATGGTCTCACGCCGCATTGATGGCGAGGCAAGATATGCTCGCCCTGCAAGACAAGCAATACTCGGGCGTGGATTATCGGGATGTGGTCATGGATGATCGCACCTCAACTCCGCTGAACAATTTCTCGACAATTGTGGATTTGTTACAGTGGCGTGTTTCCAGACAAGCGGAGGAGCTGGCTTATTGTTCGATTGATGGGCGTGGAAAAGAAGGAAAGGGCATCACCTGGAAGAAGTTTGACCAGAAGGTTGCGGCTGTTGCAACATATCTCAAGAACAAAGTGAAAGTGCGACCTGGCGACCATTTGGCGTTGATGTACACCCACTCGGAGGAGTACGTATATGCCGTCCATGCCTGCTTGTGCTTGGGTGTCGTCGCCGTTCCCATGGCTCCCATCGACCAGAATCGTCTCTCCGAAGATGCACCTGCTTTCCTCCACGTTGTCAGCGACTTCCGCGTGAAAGCCATCATTGTCAATACTGACGTCGACCACGTGCTGAGACAAAAGGTCGTTTCTCAACACATAAAACAATCTGCCCAGGTGCTTCGAATAAGCGTACCGGCCATATACAACACGACCAAACCGGCGAAACAATCCCACGGCTGTCGAGACCTCGGCTACACCGTGAAGGATACATGGCTTCACGCCAGTCAACCGGCTATGATCTGGACGTACTGGACACCCGATCAGCGAAGGATCTCGGTACAGATTGGCCATGACACTATCATGGGCATGTGTAAAGTGCAGAAAGAGACATGTCAAATGACCAGCATGCGACCCGTCCTCGGTAGTGTGCGTAGCACTCTGGGTCTTGGATTCCTTCATACATGCTTGATGGGAATCTACGTTGGTGAGTCGCGATATAAGTTAGACTTGTGTCCATCAGCTAACAAATTATGCAGGCGCCCCAACCTACCTGGTGTCTCCAGTTGACTTTGCGCAGAACCCAATGTCGTTGTTCGTTACGCTTGCACGTTATAAGATCAAGGACACATATGCCACAAGCCAGATGCTGGACTACGCCATGGGTACCATGGCTGGAAAAGGGTTCCAACTCCAGGAATTGAAGAACTTGATGATTTCAGCAGACGGCCGACCACGAACTGATCTCTGTATGTCGAATGATCAAAATACCGGTGTGTTCGAGACTGCTGACTTTCCACAACAGACCAAAAAGTGCGCCTTCACTTTGCCTCCGCCAGTCTAGATCGGACAGCCATCAACGTTGTATACTCGCATGTTCTCAACCCTATGATTGTGACCAGATCATACATGTGCATCGAGCCAATCGAGCTGTGGCTTGACCTCCGCGCTCTTCGCCGTGGACTTATCTTGCCTGTGGATCCAGATGCAGACCCCACTGCCCTCCTTGTCCAGGACTCAGGAATGGTTCCGGTGAACACACAAGTGGCAATCGTGAACCCTGAAACATGCACCCTGTCTCATGTTGGGGAGTATGGTGAGATCTGGGTTCAATCAGACGCATGCGCCAAGTCGTTCTACGGCTCAAAGCAGGATTTCGACGTGGAGAGGTTCAATGGCAGAGTGATGGATGGCGATCCTAGCGTGCCTTATGTCCGTACCGGTGATCTCGGTTTCTTACACACAGTGACCCGGCCAATCGGTCCAGGTGGTCAGCCAGTCGAAATGCAAGTGTTGTTCGTCCTTGGGGGTATTGGGGAGACTTTTGAAGTCAATGGTTTGAACCATTTCCCCATGGACATCGAAGCTTCTGTGGAGAAATGCCACCGTAATATCATGAATGGAGGATGGTATGTGCTCACACTCGCCCCGTATGCTTATTTGCAACTGCTGACCAGATTCCTACAGTTGCGTTTTCCAGGCAGGTGGTTTAATCGTCGTCGTGGTTGAGGTGACAAGGAAAGCCTACTTGGCGTCACTTGTCCCGGTAATTGTTGATGCGATCCTCAATGAGCATCAAGTGGTCGCCGACATTGTGGCGTTCGTCTCGCACGGTGACTTCCCTCGTTCTCGTCTAGGCGAGAAACAACGCGGCAAGGTATTGGCATCGTGGGTCACTCGGAAATTGCGGACAATCGCCCAATTCAGCATCCGTGACTCGGAGGCAGGTGAAAGCCACATGGCGGAAATGCAGCATCGGACCAGCAGGAGCTCCAAGCCTGGAAGTACCATGGGCAACAGCACTCGACGATCCACCCTCGTTCCTGACAGTGACTTCAACGCTGTCTCCCGGTCGCCAGCACCAGTACTAGAGGAGAAAGTTGACGAAGCAGCTACGGGCCCATACCCCAGCGTGCAGGAGCCTAGGGACGCCCGCGACTTCAACAACACTGTTCCTGTCTCCGACGTAGCACCTCTTCTTCCATATATCTCCGAACCTCAGCGGAGGGCGTCCATGGCCAGCGGCCATTTCTTGGACACGGTCGACAACCCGTCCAACACGACCAATCCCGAACTCAGGTTCAGCTTCGACGATTATGACAATACGACAGGGTCAGCAGACGTTCCAGCACACGACACGGTCCAACCTATCCCCGACCGGAGCCGAGGCCGCGATTCGCTCCCCAGCCAACAGAGGCGTTACAGTGCCATTCCCGCTGGCGCCGATTCCTTCGCGTTTGAAAAAGACAGGACATCGCGACCAGGCATACAGGAGGACATCGCCGAAGACTGGCCCCAGGAGGCTCTGATGTACCAGTCCACTGTGGGACTGGACGACCCATATGCCGGTCACGGGGGCGTAGGCAGAACCCCGAGCAGCAAGAGTGAGGCCGTGAGGAGGCGGTACGATGGCAGCGACTACGGTTACTGATTTTCGAAGGACGAAGGAGTCAGTCCTGTCTTCGTCTTTTTGGTCTTTTTTTTTGGTATTTTCTTCTCTTCTCCCCGAAATATTCCGCTTTGTGTTTTGTGTCTTTTGTCCTTGTTCATGATGAATGATATGCAAATGTCCCTCTATATTTTGTACATACATACCCCATCCATCCATCCCATCTAGCCATGTTATCTATCTATTCATATCTGCGCTTATATATTGTTCATTTGGTTCCTCGCGATTTCTTGGGTACTCCAGAGTTAAATCTACTATCGATAGTTACGTTGGTTGAAAATGGATGTGCTTTCGGTATACCGAAACAGGACTCTGTCGCTGTACATGTATGAGGATAAGCCAAAATAGCGGGGGGGGGAAGGGGGGAAGGAAATAAGACTGACCAGCGAACAACTCTCTCTCTCCTTTTTTTTTTACTGCGTGTGTATATGTGGAGATGGAAAGTGTCTTCTAGTTTATATAATTAATTAGCGGCATTGTCACTAAATTACTCTTCCAAAAATAAACCATCCATACAAAAGATATAGAATACAACAATTGATACTCCTTTGCAGAAGATGATAAGAATCGAATGTTGGATTTATGATACTGGCACCTTTGGAATCCAATTCCACTTCCTGCCACTTTTGAATGGCAGCCTGGTTTTGATCCAATCTTTCATAGCTTTTCCACCCATGGAGATTTTAGCATAGGAAGCGCGATCCAACGTATAAATATCGCCAAAAAAAATTGACATAGAACCAAGGAGATTGGGACCCATCCAATGCAAAAATTATATATTTCAGTCATATCGATCCATAGAATCATGGTTTTGAGATCTCAAAAGTAGAAAGATCTTCTACGAAAAAAAAAAGACAAAAAAAAATTTTTGTTGCAGTTTTTCTTGCATGCCTCCAATGAGATTTCTTGCTGTAAGAACCATGCGAAAAATAACAGTTCGGTCATTTATCCATTCATTCTTTTCTACATTTTGTGAGGGGGGATATATATTTGTCGAAGTTACTGGTTTTCCGCTTGTTTCGTTAGACCGTCGATGTCGATCTTTGGTTTCGAGCTGCCGTTGGGGATAGCGGCCACGTTCGAGCTGGTGAGCTTCTCGAGGGCCTCGAGGTCCTCGTCGGTGAGGGTGTTGGAGCGGGTGGGACGGAACGGAGCAGGAGAGCCGGCGCGGGAGGTGAGGAACTATTAATAGTACGTTGGTGGTTAGAATCATGAAAATGAATTGAAGACGACATGGTAGAAACTTACCGAGCTGGCAGCACTGAGAAGGGCGATCAAACTGGCCTGGACCACGTCCTGGTGGATACCAACACCCCAGACCTGCTCCTTGCTGCCGGCCGCGGTACATTGAATGTAGGTTGCGGCCTTGACGTCCCTACCGAGACCGATCGAGTGCTCCTTGTAATCCACAACGTCGAGGTCGATGCCAAGGCTAGAGAGCGCCTGGGCCAGAGAGGAGATAGCACCGGGGCCAACGCCGGTAATGGCATGCTGGATGCCATCGATCTCGACAATACCGGTGAAGCGACGCTTGAGGTTCTTGGTGTTGAGCGCCTTGCCGGGCTCTGGAGGTGCGGGTGATGTCGACCGGTCGGTGGTGATGTTGTAGTCGACCAGGTTGAAACGGGGGTTGGACTTGAGGTGGTAGGCCTCTTCGAACAGGTTCACGATCTCGCTGGGCCGCAGCTCCCGGCTGACAGCCTCTGTCTCCTTCTGAACAATCTTGCTGAATTCGACCTGGAGTGCGCGAGGGAGATCCAGCTCCAGACTGCGCAGAATTACCCAAGCAGCACCACCCTTGCCGCTCTGGGAGTTGACACGAATAACGGCCTCGTAGGTTCGTCCAATGTCCTGAGGATCCAGTGGGAGATATGGAATTTCCCACTTCGTGTCATCGGATGCTCCACTGTCCTCGCGAATCCTGAAGCCCTTCTTGATCGCATCCTGGTGGCTTCCACTGAATGCGCAAACGACGAGCTGACCACCGTAGGGCCATCTCTCGTTAACAGGGATCTTGTTGCTTTCCTCCACCACCTTGATGACCGAATTGATGTCCGAGAAGTCGACGTTTGGGCTTACACCTTGAGTGTACAGATTGAGGGCAAGGGTGACAAGGTCAACGTTGCCTGTTCTCTCGCCGTTTCCAAACAGAGTACCCTCCACACGCTGAGCACCAGCCATTTGTGCCAGCTCGGCGGCTGCGACGGCACAACCACGGTCGTTGTGTGGGTGCACGGAAACCACGAATTTTTCTCTCTCGGTCATGTTCGTGCAGAAGTATTCAATTTGATCGGCAAAGACATTAGGCGTCGACATCTCGACTGTTGCAGGGAGGTTGAAAATAATGGGAGCATCTTCTGTGGGACCCCAGGCAGCCTTGACAGCCTCGCAAACTTGGACGGCGTAGTCGGGGTCGGTATCGGAGAAGGTCTCGGGGGAGAACTCGAAATGCCATTCTGTGCCGGCGTTTGAAGGATTATCCTTGGTGATGGAGCGCGCGAACTTGGTGCAGCGAACGGCCACCTCCAGACTCTGTTCCTTTGTCATACCGAACACGATCCGACGGAAGCATTCGCTAGTAGCAAGGTAGATGTGCAGAATCGCCTTCTTGGCGCCTTTGAGGGAGTCCACCGTGCGGCGGATGAGATCCTCACGGCAAGGTGCGAGGACCTGCAGCCAGACATCGTCCGGCACGGCACCAGGGGTCTCGACCAGACGACGGGTGAAGTCGAAATCCGTTTGCGAAGCAGATGGGAATGAAACCTCGATCTCCTTGTAGCCGATGTCGACGAGCATCTTGAAGAAGCGGAACTTCTGGTCACCGTCCTACAGAGATACAGCATATGAGTCAAAAGTGCCATTGACATTGACCATACATCCAGCTGGGTTTAGAAGATCAAGACTTACCATCGGATCAGGCAAGCTCTGGTTGCCATCTCTCAAATCGGTGGCCAGCCACCGAGGGGCATTATCGATAGTTTTGTTGGGCCATGTGCGGTTAGGGAGATTGAGCGGTTTGAACCGCTTGTACTTCTTGGAAGGATCTTTGAGCCTGATTGAAAGTTAGTCGAGAGAATGCGCCGCAAGGCACTGATAGAAGCCAGTTAACGAGGGTTTCTCGACATACATAGGCATGGCGACGTAGCGCGCGGGATCCGCAGCGGGGGAGAAGGGAAAGAAGGACTTGAATCGCAAAGAAAAGAGTTGGGAAGCGAAAGGGAGGCAATGGATGAAGACACCGAAGAAGAAGGAATTCGGAGGATCAATTGAGGATATTTATTATGATCAACACAAGTAAGAGAGGGAAGAGAAAGAGAGAAAGAAGTCCCAAGAAGTGAGTCAGATGGGGCTTGTAGAGGACAGGGCGGATCTGCTCTCTCAATGACGCTTCATCCATTTTTTTTCACGCTTTCCGACAGCGGAGCGCGGGGTAAGGTTAGCCCGTTGATTGGCCGACTTCGCTTCTTCGCCATCGACCGCTCTTTGGCTGAACTCTGATTGGCTCATACTTTTCTGCTGGAAACTGTTCGATTTTTGCTTAGCATGCCATAAGAAATGTGAATAGCCATTTGCTTTTTATTTTTTGAATGTTATACCCGCAGAATTCTGCATATGAGTGTGATATTGAGTGTGATATGGGAATTGTACATCCCAAGACTTTCCAACACTGCGATGTAGCACTCCATTAGGTATACTCCTGTTCCTGCCCCTCCGAATCGGAGCCCACCTGCACCACTCACATCCACGCGGTTAAGCGGCTACACTCGGTTCTGGACGGATAGCCTCGCTTCTATGGTCAATTGATAAAGCACCTCCTAAAAAGACAAGATCAGCATTCAATATCGCCCTTATTTGGCATTCTTGTTTCTCTGTCGCAAAAGAATAGAAACAGTTTTATTCTCCTTTGTTTTGAGGGTCGTCCGAGTAAAATCATCCCTGAAGGGCTGATGAGAATGCCAGAGCGGAAGCATGCTTGTTCTGAATAATGAACAATGGAAGAAGAACCAGAGAGTAACCCAGAATTTTGAATGCCAAATCTATACACAATATAACCAAGTTTCTTTCTCTCCAACCTATGTGCTGCCATATAAAACACTCATTTCTTGCCCTTCTTCGGATCCTTCTTCTTTCCCTGTGTCTGAGTCCTTGCCTGCTTTTGACTCTCCCGGTCTGATTTGCCCTTCTTCCACCCGATCTTTCCCTCATGTCGCATTCGGCTATCATCGAGCCGTTTCTTATCCTTGTTGCTGAGCTTCTGCTTGTCCTTCTTCGACTTGACAGCATCCAGTCCGTTCAGCTCGACAGCTCCCAGTTTGCGTGCCGCACGCTTGTCGCGCTCGGTCTCGAACCATGTCCTTTTTGGCCGCGACATGATCTCCGATTGGTGCTTGATGAGATTTTCTCCCTTGGTCAACTCCATTTCTGCCTGTGCCAACTGCTTCTCCTGCTTCTCTTCCTGCAGAACAGCCTCGATCTCGTCGGCCATCTCCTCGGCTTTGCTGGCCCACTCGTCCGCAACGGCAGGGTCGATAACTCGGCTGACAATCTTGGCGCCCTGTGCTTTACCAGCCTTTACGGCCGCCTTGACAACCTTGCGATCGGGGTCGGCAGCGATGGTGCATGCACGACCGGAACGGCCCGCACGGGCAGTACGACCGACTCTGTGCAGGTAGATTTCATGGGTCTGCGGTGCTTCGTAGTTGATGACTGTCTCCACTCCCTTGATATCCAGACCACGAGACGCAAGATCCGTAGCGAGCAGGAAAGCCACTTTTCCGTCTCGGAAGTTCTCGACACTTTTGATACGCTAGATTTCACGTCAATGAGTGAGATGTTCATTGTTGGCATTATACAACCAGACATACCTGTTCTTGGCTCATGCTACCGTGGAGCTCCGCCGCCTTAAGTCCCAAGAGACCAAATACAATGCGGACACGGTGCGCCTCGCGCTTCTGTCGGAAGAATATGATGACCCGGCTGCTGTAGATCTCCTTGCAAAGGTACAGGAGAGAACCAAGTCGCTTGTCCTCTCGCCCAGGGCGTAACCGAACGAATTCCTGGGTCAAAGTTCCGGCAGTGTTCTTCTTCGCATCGACCATCAGGCGCACTGGTCGGTTGAGACCCACACGAATGAGCTTGTCGACTGTATCCGTCATGGTGGCGGAGAAAAGCATCGTCTGTCGTGACTTGGGGATGGTAGTCAGAATTTCATTCAGTTCGTCGGCGAAACCATCCTCCAACATGCGATCGGCTTCATCCAGCACCAGAATCTCAAGCGTATCTACTGTAAAGCTGGGGGAGTTGCGCATGTGATCAATGAAACGACCGGGAGTAGCGATAATGACATCGGGGCGCTTCTTCAGAATATTCTCCTGCTCTCGAAGACTGAAACCACCGACAAGTTGACAGAATGTGATATCGGTGTATGTTGCCAACTTGGTGGCTACATTGTAACACTGAACTGCCAATTCACGGGTGGGCATCAGGATGGCCACACGACTGGTCGGCACCTTTCGAGGACGAAAGAGCAAACGTTCAAGAATGGGGACAACGAAGGCGGCTGTCTTTCCGGAACCCGTAACCGCACTACCGACGATATCTTTGCCCAAAAGAGCCACAGGGATGGCCTTGCGCTGAATTGGTGTTGGGTTGGTGAAGCCGACAGAGGCCAAGCCGCGGAGAATCGGGCGAGAAAGGTTGAAGTCTTGGAACGACCCCTTGGAAAGGTCCACGGCGGACGGTTCGTCAGTTCTTTCTTCGGGTGCAAAGAAAGCCTTGCGCTTCTCTAATTCAGCGGCATCAACATCGCTGTCGTCGTTGTCCGAGACCTCGTCGTCAGGGTGAGCGACTGGAGTTGCAACGGAGTCGTTGTCAGAAGCGGCATCGTCATCTTCGTCACCATCACCGTCTGCTTCCTCGTCCTCGTCCTCGTCCTCCTCATCGGAATCAGATGAATTTTCAGCTTCTGATCCATCTTCCGATCCATCTTCCTCGTCGTCACTGCCAGCGCCCATGCCGAATCCATCTTCAGCAAGCAATTCATCGTCTTGGAAGTCGACAGCCATATCCCCATCCGCCTCGTCGTCTTCATCGTCCGATGCATCCTCCATCTCATCATCCGAAACCTGCTTCTTCTTGCTCTTCTTCGACCGAGCCTCTTTCTTTGCCTGTCTTCTCGAAATGATCTCGTCGATATCAACCGCTTTCTTGTCTCCCTTCTTTGATGCATTCGCATCAGCATCGCCCGTACCCCACCCGTCGAAATCCTCGGTCACTCCGCGAGCGGCCGCACCGGCCACGTCGAATTCGAAGTCAGGGTTCAGAGCGCCATCGTCCTCCGCGCCATTTACAGCCTCGTCTTCGTCGGAGCTCTCCTCGGGTTCGTCAACGGGCTCGGATGGTTTCTTCCCGTTCTTCAATTGCTGCTTCTGCTTCTTGTTCTTGCCCTTGGGCACTTCGGCGGACTCTCTCTTGCGCTTCTTCGTTGCCGTTGTATCGGCGGCGATCTCGCCTTCTCCGTCTTCGATGGGACCGTTCTCTTCGTCTGAGAGCGTGAACACGAAGTCGTCGTCTTCGGCGGAGCTCCGCTTCTTCGCCGATGCGGTGGGAGCCATTGTTCCTCTTTTCTGGGAGGCTGGAAATCAACCAGAAGGGCGAGGTATGGCGATCGAAGGGGACCCTGCCTTTTTTGGAAATGTGGTTAAAAAGTGGTTTCAAGTAGAATAAAAAATTCAGGCCCCTTCCTCCCACGGTTTCTGGCACAATTGGGTTTCCGGTCGCAATGCTGAAGATTTGCAGAAAACAATCTCACCGAAAAAAAGTTCGAGGTGCAAGGGCGGTGAGTGCTTCTGTCTGGCAGAAAAAAAGGTGCGAAGTTGAACAGGGGCGTTTTTGATTGGAGGGGGATTCTTACTTCCAGGAGATTGTGGGTCTACCTACATATCTGATGATTCCCCAAATAAATCTCCCTTCCGAGATTTATATAGTAATATTTGTCGAATTCTTACTCGAACTTAGTAGTGGCATAAAAGAATATATAAACTTCATCCCAACTAAGGTGAAAACAAAGTTAGCAGTGTGTGGTGTGTGTGTTATGTACCAAGAGAAGTCTTTAAGAGAGAGTCCGCTAAATAATTCGTACACCGACATACATGGCATTGATTTGATTGATACCTAATCCCTGAAAGTACGTCCTTGACTTAATACATTTTGAGTTTTTTTTTTTTTTTTTTTGTTTTTACCCCCTTGAATGACCATTTTGTACATGTACAGCAACCAACTTCTTCGTCGGAGATATCAAGGCATGCGCAACAGCCAAGAAATAATCATCCATCGAAGGCAAAAATCAGCACGATGAGAAGCCAGGAATAATTACCAGAGGTTCTCAAGACAAGAAACGAAAAAAATAACATAAAATAGAATAAAAAAGTGACACGTCACATCATATTCCGTCCGAGTTGAAAGATTTTGAGAAAGAAGTGTACCTTCACAATGCGCAGAGACGTCCTGGTTGTATGTATGACTGGAGTCTGTTGCCAAGGTCGCGTTGTCTGCATTTAGGGGTTTCCAGAATCGGCTCAATCCGCCTTGGATAGAACGTTGCGAGAGAGATAGTAGAGATCGTAGCTGTGGATTCAATGAATTAGTATTTGATACAGTAGATAGCACGCAGTTGACACGAGAAGAAAAGGAAAAAAGAGGAAAGAAAGAACTTACAATTCGGCATTCTTCACCCGAGCAGCTTTCAGCAAGCCCTGTAGCTCAAAGCCGAATTCTTTGTGCAGCCAATTCTTGACCCACTGATACTCAGTCGGCTCCTCCGCAGAGACGGGGTATTGAAAAATAAGTTGAAGCATCCTACGACGGCCCCCAGAGGAGTAAGCGGGACGATCTTCTGCGCTAGCTTCGAACAAGTAGTGCTGCTTAGCTTTGTATGTGGCGTCACAGACTTGAACGAGCTTGTCCATCAAGGCGCGTCCGATACCGTTACGTTTGTACTCGTCTTTGACGAAAACCTCAAGTTCAGCCATGTGACGGCTCACGGTTCTCGCGCCAATAAAGTCCGTAGCAAATGCATAGCCCACGATCTTTTCAGGAGAGTAGGCAACAGCGCCTGGGGCAGGCTCGGTTCTGCGTTCAACTGCCACGATGAAGGGGAGTCTCTCGCGGCGGCACTGCTCCATGGTCTCACGGATCTCCAAGGGAGTCAAAGGCTCAATTTCCACATGCAATGGGGAGTTCAGGATGTACCAGTTGTAAATATCCGTGAGCTGAAGGACGTCAACGATCTCGCCTGGACGGAGATAGAAATTGACCATGGGATTCTTTGGACTCGACACTGGCGACTCAGTCCGCGTGGCCTTCACCCGAGCGATCCGCTTATCGACCCGTTCGTCGTTTTGGGTTTTGAGGAGCTTCCGGGCCTCTTTTTCCATCTTCTCACTGTGCAACTGAGCCTTTTTTTCCATCTTCTCGCGGAGTACCCAGTTGAAGGAATATCCCGCAGAGCTCTCGTGAGAATGAAGGCGGGTTTCCTCATCTTCCATGTCAAGCTTCGTATCAGGGTACTCGAGGTTGCAAAGGACAAAGTCCGAGCCATCCGCATGGGCAGTCCCATCGAAGAACGATTCGCGATAGATATTGGCCGTACCATGACTAAGCGCGAAGGTGTGCTCAAGCCAAACGCGAAAGACATCCCTGAAACCTTCGAACCTGGAGCAAAACACTGAGCGGGATTTCCACTCAACGTCTGAGGCATATGCCCAACGATTCTCAGCGGGCTGGTCCGTTGCAGCAGCTTTCTTACTTCCGGCAGCAATGTTGACAAAGGTGATGTGTTTCGCCTCTCGCTTAGGAGTAAATGCGAAATCAGGACCCGGTGTTGCAGACAGGACGACTTTTCCGTCTTCGACGATGGGATATGCCTCAGTATCCTCGCTGTAGGCTCTCCGCTGATGGTAGCCGTCGCCGGTGCCTGAATCAAGACGCTTAGGTTCACCACGTGGAATCGTGACACCCTCAAATTGACGGTGACTTTCAATGGTCTTGAAAGCCTCAGAGCCTGGGTCGA
Organism: Hamigera avellanea; assembly: GCA_027569715.1. NCBI lineage: Eukaryota > Fungi > Ascomycota > Eurotiomycetes > Eurotiales > Aspergillaceae > Hamigera > Hamigera avellanea. Next base: position 242,373 of record JAPDKU010000027.1, on the reverse strand, counting down.
TACCTGGCCCTTCCCTCACCTTGGCGAGGTAGGCAGGGTTGCCCTCAGGGACGTCAAGGGCTCCGTAGCGGTTCAAGTGAGCTCTTGCGATAATTGGCTGTGCAAGCTTTGCCAGGTATTCCAGCGCCTCCTGAGGAGCAGGTTTGTAAGGGGTTCGATTGGTCGGGACCGGATGCTTGGAGGAATCAGTTCTTTGAGAGTTGCGTTGAGCAGAACTACCAGAGTTCATGACTTGATTCGAAGTACCCTGATCAGCTTGATTCAGTCTCCATTGGCCGGGTTCTGAGGAGGTGTGTTGAGCGTCCCCATCGTTAACAGGCTGTTTCCCCTTAGAACTACCAGGGCTCGTGTCTGGGTTGTTGTTAAAACCAGCCTGGTTAGGTCTAGAGGGGCCTGCTTCTTCGGGCATCCAGCGTTGAGCAGTCGCTTCGTTCACAGGCGCTTTCTCCTTGGGAAGATCGGTGGTTTTGACCTGGTTCCCGTTGCTCTGCTTACCTCGATAGGGCATGGAGGAGGCATCCTGGGGGGTCCAGCGTTGAGCGTTTGCTTCGTTGACAGACTGTCTTCCATTGGGACTGGCGGGGCTGTTGACTTGATTGTTGTTCCATCCAGTTTGATTAGCTCTGGAGGGCAGCCTGTCGTAGGCGCGAGCTATTGGTCCCCTTCCCCTACCACCTCGCTGTGGCCGCTGTCCCCACTGTCCCCAAAGAGAAGGTGCAGAAGCTGGTGCAGGAACAGGATCTCCATTTGTTCCTCGGTTTGGGTTCGGGTTCGGGTTGCGTCCTGTCATCATGACTTCGTCCGAGAGGTCACTGTCAGCCATCTTGGAAGCTGATGTTGCTTTTGACGACTTGTAGTTAGTATTGCCTTACATATCTTTGCATAAGAGGGGCTCATACCTTCAGAGAAAGACAAATAGTAGGTTCACCTTGAAAGTGCCGTGACCTATGGAAAAAGAAGCTGCGGGCGGATTTGCGGGTTGCAGGTCGCGGATTGAGAGGGATGACCAGAATACGTTGATTGCTTCTCACAAAAGCCCTTGTCTATGCAGGGACGCTTGCTTGCTAGATTCCAGCTTGTGGAGGTGAAGGAAGACCCGCTGTTGCTCCTCTTGTATAGAGGTAGGACCTGGGATAAAGGGACAAAGTTAGATGTTATTCGAGTAGATTCACTTTTATCCGTGAGAGGTTGTTGACGGTTCTGCAATCGACGAGCACGGAAAGTGGGATGACTTTGTCAAAGAGGGCTCTCAATCTTAGACAGATTGACCAAGAAGGCGATCTTCGGGAGTCTAGTATAATAGAGATGATGTTTAGTGTTGCCTTTACTTCAGAATCGGTAGCTTTTATGTGAGGGCATTCCAGACTCGCTGTGTTTTCTATCGGGGTGCTCCAAGGAAATCAAAATATTATGGTAATACAACAGGCGCCCTCCGACCGTGGCCTAGAACGATATTATCTGGTGCATCGTTCACTGAAGTACAGTACCACATCGTTCACTGGAATACCACATCGTTCACTGAAACACCATATCGTTCACTGAAATACTATGTAGAGGCGATTCATCCAGGAACATTCATTGAACGTGGCTTTTACTAATGCACCAGGAAGAGTCCAGACCTCTGGGAATGCGGCAGACCGAGTGATACAATACAGTGGTGTTCACTGATGTACCAAATAGGGTCAAGTTTGCTAGTAATCTAATAGATGCCCTAGGCCGCTATCTTTTTAGTGAGTAGGACGAAAATCAAGCTTTCTTTTATGGACGACCACTGAGCGGTATAAGCATCATCTTTATCGACAGTCAGCCAGATAATCTTTCGCGGCCTGGCCTGACGCTCTTTCCGAATTTTAATGAAAAGCCCTATCGGGCTGTGGATATCTGGTGCCATAACCGGCAAGAGGTGAATGTAATACTCTAAGAGCCCCGAGAATCCTCAGTCAGTGAAACTGCCAGTATCTTTTTAGCTCTCCAGAGGACTTACCCAGTTATTGGGATGAACCAGGAAGCTACCATTAACATCGATGTCTATAGACGTGGTAAGTATTTATGAACCCCTGATGAGAAGCGATATACTAGAGATGGAAAGTGACGTACGGCTAGAGGTCGATGTTGTTCTGTGAACCTGGGGATAGGGGTGGGGGTGTAATGTCGCCTATTTGCTAGCGCGATTCTATTCGTCGGAGTCTATTATTATGGCCCTCCTTCTTCACCATCGACCCTCCCCCATCCGACGAGGACGTCACGTGAATCAGACAAAATGCTGTCCATATTACGAAAAGCACGATTGAAAGATAAGGAGATGAGAATCTTGATGCTGTAAGTTATTTCCCTGAGCCTAGATAGTAAGCAGATACTCACTATGTGTCTGATAGGGGACTTGATAATGCCGGGAAAACTACGATTGTTAAGCGAATAATGAATGAAGACGTCACTACTGTCAGCCCAACACTCGGGTTTATTATCAAGACTATTGATTTTATGGGGTGAGATGGTCTGAATTAATATCAATTATGAACAAGCTCTAACTTTGCTCTAGATATAAACTCAACATCTGTAGGGATGAAGGTTGTTCTGCCATTGAGAACCCCGCACTGACCAGGCTTCATCAGGGGATGTTGGAGGACAGAAAACACTCCGCTCATATTGGAAAAACTATTTCGAGAAGACCGATACATTAGTCTGGGTCGTGGATGCGACCGACCGGCTGAGGATCAGTGATTGTCGCAACGAGCTCGCAGGTCTGCTCCTTGAAGAGGTAGGCCGCAATTCCCGGTCGCACCGCCACAGATATTTCATTACGGGATTTCTGTACTGAAGCCACTCTAGAGACTCATGGGGGCAAGTCTCCTTGTTTTTGCAAACAAAACAGATGTGGAAGGCTGTATGACAGAAGACGAGATCCGTCAAGTAAGTTCAAGATTGGGCTTGCCATCTGCCCCTGGAATATCCGGCTAAGAAAAAGTTTCTCACTTTCCCTCTTAGCATCTTTGCCTAGATGCGATCAGGACGCACAAATGGACAATCTTCCCTTGTAGTGCAATGACCGGGAAGAACCTCAATGAGGGTTTGGAATGGGTCGTCCAAGATGCCAAAGATCGGCTGTTCTTATATTGATCATCCTCTCCACCGAGTTCCATCTACACTCCAGTGGCCGACAGGCAGACAATCGGTGTCTATAAACTGACGGTTACACCGACAAGTCCTACTAGCAACTGTCATCACCAAGACTATCTACTTGGGCGACGGTGAAGGCGCAACCGCTGCCCAGGCAGAGCTTTCAAGTTGCCCTGCGCTTACCTACCCAAGTTGCCAATTCGGATGCAATGAGCAATCTTCCGCAGATCACGGTTACATTTCCTTAGGGGGGGTTTTGTCTACCTTCAGGCTTCTACTGCAAGATTTTACACCGACAATTAGAGAATAGAGACTCCTGGGTAAGAACTGCGCATTGATGAATTTAGTGCGCCTCAAAGCGGTGGTGGCGTACATGCTGGACAACACACTTTGGAAAGGTCCCTTAGCGAGGCTTATGCCGAAACACTTTGGTTGGGCGCAAACTTCCGGCCTCTTGCGCGCGGAGCAATGATGGAGCGGGGCAGAGAGTGTTGATTTGGGCTCAATTCTGCTGTTGGAGAATTGGGACACTCGGAAGCTTGTTAGTATATTTATTTACGGCTGATGACCTCACTGTTTGTTTGCTGGCTTCGGTACATCACGGTCTACCCTAAGTTCTCTTATTCCATGAATCGGTAAAAATCGGAGACCAGCTGTCAGCCAATATGGCAATGAGGTACCGGGAGTCACGACGAGTACGACAGCCACTGTACTCCTTAAGAAAACACTCCGATCTTCTTCCGTGAACAGACTCGGATTCTCGGACGGGAGACAAGAATAGCAGAGAAGCATGGCGGATCGCGGGGCGGGAGCAGGTGCTCCACCAACCAAGAATAATTGACTGTGTGTGTGTCACTGTGTGAACAATAAGCTACGGAATGGAGATCGAGGAACGGAGTGCGCAGAAAATCGTAAAGCGGTATTTCAATTGAATCCATGATTCCATGGGGCATTTGCACCGGACATCAGAAGGCAGAATTATAGCGCTTTGTCACACGGTAACTATCGAGCAATAGACCATTGATTTGATCGATGTCGGATGCAGGGCCGCGAAGATTATCTTGTCAAGAGTTCCATCAGCAAGGACGCAGTGGGGCTTTAGGTAGGAAAAGGCGTCAATTTGGGAAAGATGTGCGTTTCTGCTGGAATTGCCCGCCTGCTCGTTGGGTCCCACCAGCACAAGGGTTGCTCAAGAGTCAAGGCGGAGAAACTCAGCTGGACTTGAAACGTTGGAACTTGGAAGTTCTCACGATTCATTCCAAACTATATTTAACTCAAGACGAGCCGTGGGAGCACTCCCCCCTCCTCCGTTGTTCCCTCTTGCTCTACCCCACCGTTCCCAGGGCCCGTGTGTTTTTGTTTTTGCGTACAGCGTTCACTGATCATGACTCGCACAACGGACGCGGACGGGGCTGAGGATGTCAATGATTTTCTTCTTCGTATACGTGAACTGGGAGAAAAACGCGACAAGGAAGACGAGGCACGCACCAAGAAGCTCGAGGAAGAAATCTTGCAGGGTCGGAAAGAGAGACAGGCTCGGAGAGCTGGTAAGACCGCGTTCCTCGCCCGCCGACCTTGTGGTCTTCCGTCGCCCTTCCACAACACTTCCCCCCCGCGACCATGGCCACTGCAAGGGTCCCTGACTTCCTGTGAGCAAAGAAGCTGATTTTATCCACGTGTGGTGATCTTCTAGAACGGGCACGATCGATTTCCCCCACGAAAGACTCCCCTCTGCTAAACACCAGTCGACTGAGCGCCTCGTCGCTGGACCAGAGGTCTATCGATCCTCCAGAGCTTCTCGAACCGTCGACTGAGACAGCAGATCACGAGACCACAAGCCCCGCAGAGTCTCATAGACACGAGGAGTCAGCCGTGACTGATGACAAGTCAGAAGTGTCGAAGATCGATGAGACAGGAATGAGCACATCCCCCAGAGCCGTTCCGGCTTCTGCTCGAAGCAGGACTGGAACTTTGTCCTGGCAACAACGCCCGTCTTCCCGAGACCTCAACAAGCCTCTTGTTCCCACATTCCACTCCCGCGAGAACAGCCTGAAAACCGTGCCTACCACCAACAACGACGATCACGAACCGTCTCGAAGTCAGATCGCAAACTCCCTCGCGTCGAAAGATCCTTCCTGGTTTCGTCAAACGTCCGACCGAGGTGTTGGTTCCCCTGCGTTGCGACAGAATGCAGAGGGATCTCCTTCAGACACTACATCTACTTTCAATCTTAATCGGAAACTACCTGGGATGAGTCCGGAATCTGCCAAGGACCCAGAGAAGCCCATTACTCACGACGTGGGTGAAGATAGATCGCCCTCTCCATCAAGGGCAAGCTCAACATTCGGGGAGGGCAGCTTGGCACAACGATTCTCCAGCATGTCATCCGTCTCGACCACTGGGGGGCTGGGATCTCCTATTCCGCTCTCAAGTGCACAGAAGTTTGAAGCTAGAACGGTGGAACACGGGACAGAGGACCAGAACACCACGTCATTGTCATCATCCCCGAGACGGGCATCTCCCGAGCGCTCAATATCGCCAACAAAGGGGCTTGGGGGCTTTGTCCAAAGTGCCATGATGAAGCGATCTGACAGCGTTTCAAAAAGGTGGAGCGCTCAGTTACCTCCAGGGCTCAGCCGGACAAATTCGATTGCCAGCAACCGCAATAGCATTGCATCTCCTGCTCTTGGTGACTTGGCGTCCGCCACGACAGCGCCGAAGGTAGTCCGTGAAGGCTCGTCCCGTGCTCTCCCACGGCCTGGCTCCAGCCATAGCGAGGCCACGATCGTTTACCACACGAAGGGAGGCGAAAGACCTTCAACCCCTCCTGTGCCAGGTAGCAGCAACCATGCGCGACCTGACGAGGGCTTTGCTAGACCACCGCTTCCTACTCATTCGAGGCCAAACAGTGCGGTGGGTAACAGAGATCAGAGCACTGATTCGACTCACGCACCAACAAGTCCTTTCTACTCAAGAACCATGGATCCAAAACGATGGAGTCCTACTAAAGCCACCTGGTTGGAGAGCGCCCTAAACCGCCCCGAATCCCCTGGACCAAAGAAACAACCCCAACAACAACCACCATGGATGAGGGAAAGGCAATCAAGGGGTAGTGTCGATTTTGGGCGACCGAGTAGCTTCAAAGAAGTCACCCCTGTGGGACTAATGCGGACGCCTCCACCCGGAAGTCACTACAAGAAGCCCAGCGTCTCTGGAATTCCGGATATCCCCAATCTGGACACGAGCAGAAGCAACGAACCAACGCCAGCGCCAAGTCCCGATGCTAAAGCTAGCGATCCTACGCCTGCAGAGGAAAAAGCGGATGTCACTTTATCAGCTTCTGAGAATGAGGAACCTGCCAAGGAAAAGGAATCCCAACAGGAAACGAAGAACGAAACCACGGAGAGTGCCACCGAAATTCGCAAGCGTCCCCCGCTGTCGTTGTCTCCTAAACCGAACCTGGCTCTTTCTCCCCTTTCGCCCAGGGATCCCGTTGCGCCCAAGCCTAGGACACAGTCTCCCGTAGTGGATTTCAGAGCCAATCTTCGACGACGAGAGATTGTCAAAGAAGACTCGCCTAAGGAGGAACCTGAGTTCAAGAACGTCTTTGGCAAGTTAAAGAGGACGGAAACATCCAGTTACGTCCCTCCTGACGAGTTGAAAAACAACATCCTAAAGGGAAAGGCTGCGCTGAATGCCACTGCTGGACCTAAGAAGACTCAGAGGGTCGATGAGTTGAAAGAAAGTATTCTCAAACAGAAGGAGGCTATGAAGGCTGGCGGAGGTTCAGTGAGACGAAACACGGTTACGGAAAATAATTCCGCGGTGAAGCCAGAAAGTCCTGTTTTAGAAGCAATTGCAAAACGGAACAATCTATCCAAGTCCACTAGCGATGACATGCCTTCACCTTCCAAGGACTCTGAGAACCAACCGGTTTCACACGAACAGCAACAATCAATGCCTGGAGACAGCGAAGCCCCGTCGAGTCCTGAACAATCTCAAGCGGCAGCCATCAGCGCCTCAGGTCCGACAGACCCTGAAGTCCAGATCGCAGACGACAAAATCACCAACAAGGCGATCACGGAAAGCCAGGAGGCCCAACCGAACGGAGAAAACGAAGAGGCGAAGCAAATAGATTCGGCGGAGAAGACCATGGAACCGGTTCGTGCCTTGCCATCAGGGAGTGTCGCGGCAGTCTCAAATGCGGCTGCTGCCACTGAAAGGCTTGCTACTAAAGGTACACTTGCAGGCCGAATAAACCCTGCCTTGGCGGGCCTTTTATCCCGGGGTCCACCGATTGCTGGTGGAGGACCGAGGAAATCCATTTCCACGGACTCCTCGGAACAGCCCAGCTCAGCCTCGATCAAACCGTCCAACGACTCTACCTCAGGTGCGCCTCTTACTCACATGACGAAACAGCGTGCGAGAGGTCCAAAGAGGCGTTTACCCAAAGCGACCGAAAACGATAACTCCTCTGCCCGTCCACAAAACGAAACGAAGCCACCCAGTCCTATAAGCCCGTCACTCGAGGTCGACAAGCCAGAAGCAGCATCTTTGCGTATTGCTGGTGCGGAAAAGGCGTCAATTGAAGATGATTGCATCGGCCAAGCCCGAATTGCAGCGTCGATTCGCAGCCAACCTGAACCCTCAGTCATCGGTAAGCCAGAAGAGTCTGGGCAGGATGTACATATTGTAAACGAAGAAAAGCCCAGCCCAAAGCCGGGAGGCGTAGCCTCTAGGCTTAGGTCTGATTTCGAAAAGCTTTCTTCCCGACCGTCCGAAGACATCCCGTGGAAACTGGAGCATCATGAACGTGCCTCATCTCCAAGCAAATCCGCTCTACCACCGAAACCAGCAACATCCCCGTCAACTCCTAGGCCGGCGCAAAGGCAAAGTCCGCAAGTGCGAAGCTCATCCCCATCTCCATCCCCTCTAAGAACAAGCTTGAGGGAGAATATGATGGATTCACCAATTGCCCCGCAGCACAAATCTATTCCTGTATCTGTCGTCAAGGGACCCCGAGACATGTCGCCTCGAAACAAGGCTCTGCCTTCTCCGCCTGTGCCCCCAAAGAATGACATCGTCATGGATAAAACTGTTGATTTGCGTGGGCCTTCATCGAAAACGTCTTCGTCCTCACTAGTCCCGCAGACCTCAGAGGCCAGGGAGACCATTTCGATGTTCTTCACCACGCTTCCCAAATCTAGCGACCGGGTCGATATCGATCCACAGTTGATGCTGACGAGTAGAAAGGATGACCTCAAGATACGGACCCTGAAAAGGCAGATCTGGGAGATTACAGGCGACGGCAAGAGACAGGATCTTCCCGTCAACCAGGAATACATCCTCTACGAAGGAAGCATGTACCTTTGTGTGCATGTGTTCGAAGTAGCCGATAGCACGCGGTCTGAAGTCCACCTCTGGTGTGGAGACGACGTCGGCGAAGCGGCGATGGATGATGCTCAGCTTTTTGCTCGAAAAGTTGCAAGGGAATACAGCTGTAAACTTGACGTTCTCAAACAGGGCAAAGAGACTGCGCGGTTCATCGAAGCTCTTGGCGGAATCATCATCACACGACGTGGATCTAGCTCACGCTCCAGCTCCTCGGCCTTGTATATGCTTTGCGGGCGCAGACATCTCGGGCAGATGGCCTTCGATGAGGTTGATTTCTCCCGCCGAAATCTTTGCTCCGGTTATCCATTCGTGATCTCTGCGCGGTTCGGCAATCTGTACCTGTGGAAAGGCCGCGGAAGCAGAGCAGAGGAAATCGGCGCTGCTCGGCTCATCGGCATGGATCTTGGACTCACTGGAGAGATCGAAGAAGTCGCTGAAGGAGAAGAGCCGGAAAGCTTTTTCGAGGTTTTCCCAGATTACAGGGAGGGCACGAGCTACATAAGCTCGGATCACTGGCGGCTCAAACCTAACCACGAGCACTTCTGCTTTAGACTCCTCCGTGTCGATCATGAATTGGGCCAAAGGCAAGGATTCTGGATGCGACGACCGGGTTCATCCTCTCCCGTGATCCGACCGAATGACACGGTCCAGGAGATCGAACCTTTCTGCCAAAAGGATCTTGCCACGAAGGGTATTTACGTCCTTGATACCTTCTTCGAGATCTACGTGTAAGTCAACGGATACTTCCCCGGGCTGCAAGACAACGCATAATTCTAACCGCTTCCATTATAGTATCGTTGGCGAACAAGCTTCATCTCGGCCTGCTGAGTTCGCGTCGGCCGTTGTTTTTGCTCACGAATACGGGATCTTGTCTGCCTCCCTTCAGGACCGACCCTTCATCCCCAAGAGCTCTGTCGCCATCGGTGGAATTCCAGAATCGTGCCGGATTGCCTTTCGCAAATGGGACAAGCGATCGTGGCAAACACCACCCAAAGTGCTACCGTTGAACGCTGCCATTGAAGCCATCCGATCTTGATTCAACACCTCCCTCCATCAAGGCATCTGTTCTGTCAATACTTTCCTTCCAACTTGTGCATAATCTGGTCTGTATGGGATGGTGACTGGGAGTTGATTCGGGCCCAAGAAATGGGAACCTTAAAACCACGTGGAGTTCCGGCAAGCATCGTTTTCGCTTGTATATGGTGCATGTAAAATTTTAGACATATGAGCTGACTTGCAAAGGTCGCAATTTTTATTTTATTTTTTTCGGGTGCATTTTGTGGAGTTTAATGTGTCTCAGTTTGTTCTACATGGATTCATTTGACTTCTTCTGGATACTCGATTTTTCTTCGCTGTAATTTTCTCTGATGATTGAGTGTTACTGTCTCATTGCCAACAGCTAATGGTGTTTACGACCATTGAGATATGAGTGTATCTAGAGGTAAACCCTTGTATATTCTCTTTTTCCTGGGGCGCAGGGAAAGACGGGTCACAGGGGATTTGCTGCAGGAACAAGACGGGTGGCATGACTTGATCAGCAATCAGACAGTCGCATCTTAGTTATCAGACCATATTGATTTCCTGCATCGTCCGCTGCCCAATGGTAGATAACGTCACCTGCGTGCAGCATCAAACCCTTTACATATAGCATAATCATTACAGCCATACCTAGTTTCCAGTTCAATCTGAGTCTGCCGTTCTCGATATCAAAGGCACCTTTTCTTTGTGATTGTCTTCCGATAGAGAAACAGGCTTTACCGGGTGGCGCCCCACAACTGTGGCTGCCCCAAAGATCTTAGATCGCATGTCGCCATCGCCTTTTTTTTCCGTCGTCGGCCGCTTTTCGCCTTCCGTTACTTTCCTCCTCTCTGACTTACTCTAACTTAGTGCTTCACATAGTATTTTCTCCAACAGGGGGTGTTTTCTCCCTGTTTCCTTTCACCATGTCTTGATCGTCTGATCTGATAAGAATACGCAGCACCGTCCACGCCACCATGGACCCCACCATCACTCGCGAGCTGTCGCGGCTCGACCCCGCGGTTCCTTTCCGCGCTTGCAGCGATCATCTGCACTACACATGGGCGAAGACCTTTTTCTCGCGACCGGAGCTGTACATCCGCCCACAGTCCATTGAGGAAATCCAGAAGGTGATAACGCTGGCCCGTCGCTGCCGACGCCGTCTGGTCACAGTGGGCAGCGGTCACTCTCCGTCCGACCTCACCTGTACCTCTGCCTGGCTTATCAATCTCGATGACTTCAACCGCGTGCTGCATATCGACCACGAAACGAACCTTGTCACAGTCGAGGCTGGTATCCGATTGCGAGACTTGGGAACAGAACTGGAGAAACACGGTTTGACTTTGTCGAATTTGGGCAGTATCGACAGCCAGTCGATCGCGGGCGTCATTGCAACTGCGACTCATGGCAGCTCTCTCCAGCATGGCCTTCTTTCGGAGTGCATTCAATCGCTCACCTTGATGCTCGCCAATGGTCAACTTGTGCGCTGCAGTTCGGAACATAACCCGTCCCTTTTCCGTGCGGCGTTGGTCTCCCTCGGGGCTCTGGGAATCGTCGTGGAAGTGACTTTCCAGGCGGAACCCACGTTCAAGGTCGCGTGGCGGCAGTCGAGACATACGCTCTCAAACGTGCTGGCGAACTGGTCGACCGGCCTTTGGACGTCTCATGAGTTCGTCCGGGTGTGGTGGATGCCATATCAGAAGAGTGCCATCGTATGGCACGCGGATAAAACTGATCTCCCATTACAACCACCCCCCTCGACATTCTATGGCGAATGGATCGGATACCAGATTTATCATAACCTGCTGGCTCTTTCCAATTACTTTCCTCGGGTCCTTCCATGGGTAGAATGGTTCGTTTTCGGCATGCAGTATGGCTTCAGAGCCGGCGCCAGGGTCACTGGAGCGGTTGAGCCTGCACGGGAAGGTCTCTTGATGAACTGCTTGTACTCGCAATTCGTCAATGAGTGGGCTCTGCCTTTGGAAAAGGGCCCCGAAGCCATAACTCGCTTGTCCGCTTGGTTGAATGGAGATCTCGAGACGGCTCGCATACCCTTCAGCAACAAGGGTCTGTGGGTGCACTGCCCAATCGAAGTGAGAGTGGCGGACACTACCTTGAACAAGAACCCCCGTCCTTTCCTTGACCCCACCTGTCGTGACGGGCCGACGCTCTATCTGAACGCGACTCTCTATCGCCCGTATCTACGGGATCCTCCCTGCAAAGACCGCTACTATGAGGCATTCGAGTGGCTCATGCGCGACTTGGGCGCGCGACCCCATTGGGCGAAGAACTTTAAGATGACCGGGTGTCACGAGCTGCGAGAGCTTTACGGGAATGACATGGACGAATGGTTGAAGGTACGCAGAGAGGTGGACGTTGACGGCATGTTTCTTGGCGAATGGCACCACCGCAACCTCCCCCTGTCTCCTCTTGCTGCTGGAGCTGAGTCGGAAACCCCGGATGGTGGTAGCCTTCCACTTCAAGAGCGAGAGAAGAAGCGTCGCCCGATTGGTTTGCACGGAGCTGGTGATGGCATGGAATGGATTGGGGACAAACGGTGGCGACTGAAGTCAGAGCATCCAGATGCGGGTGCTTCAAGGAGCGAGACGAGCATCGAGAAAGAACAACACGGTGGCTCCAGTCCACTTACGGCAACCAGCGAAGAAAGCTTTGATCTTCTTGCGGCGGGGGAGGCGAGCATTGTCCTTCCTGCTGCTCACACGTGAAAATGACAACAATTCATCAAAAGGTCGCCGATAGCAAACAATCCTCTTGTTCTGAAGCTTTCGCGCACAAGCCGATGAAAATCCAGTCCAGAGAGGTGGGCCATCGATGGACTAGATTATCTCGTCTTGATTCACTCAGGGTTGGCCCGCGATGACTTTCCGCTATTCTCCTCGTCATTTACCCCCCGCTTTGTTTGTTCGGTGGAGGGGGAATGAGAATTGACTGCCTGACAGCCAACACTGCGAAGTACCCCGAAGTACTCGTCAATCAAAGCCCGGGACACATACTGGCACACTGCACGGCGACTAGGCGACTATTCAGAACATTTTGAAATTCTTTGGATTAGAATAGGGTGGCCTGATTCATATCGTCCAATGAACTGGAGATAACTGTGAAACAAGAGGCAGCAAGCTTACTGTCAGCAATGAAAATGGTACTCTGTCTTCCGTCCTTTGGGGAGCTTTGATCGGGTTCTGCGCGCTATAATTGTTATTTTCTGGCTCAAAACGGTCTCTTTGTTGCCCTTTTCTTTTCTGCTGTGAAAGCCTCGCAGTACATGTAGGAATCGAGTTGTTGTCTTTTAATTACAGTGGTTCTTTTGATCGTCAGTCGGCCCTTTTCTTTCCTGCTGGACAGGCTGTCATTCCACCGTGAATACTTACTAGTCTCGACAGTAGGTACAGTGCAGTACTTCCACCAGTTGCCAAGCTGCAGCCTGCTCATGCACCGAGTCGATGACAGCTCGTGGTGATGGACGATTGGCGCTTCCAAACGCTAAGCATGCAGACCCCTGGTCAAATTATCCCGGCCCATCCAGACCTTCCTCAACGTCGACCCAATCCGATTCGACAACGCTTGCTGCTGTGGAGGAAGATTAATCCCATGCAGGATGGACCAGGATGTCGCTGTGCTTTCCAAGTCATGGGACCACGACGAATCTCGGCGTCTGCGATACGAAACCGATCGGCAAATGATCCAAGTGTACTTACTATCTGCCCCAGCTTTGGAGCCAAGTTTTTTTGACGGGACAAGATCATCATCGAAAGCTATCTCCACGGCAATATCATTTCTGCCTGATTTCTGGGTTCCCGTGACACTTTCTCGAATCAATGTCGCTCCACAATGGTTATAGACAAGGATTTACGTTATCACGTTATCTTTGCCTCCATTCGCAGATACGGGCATTGCGTAGATTCGCCATCCTGTCAGTCTCAGGAACCATGGCAGATGATGTGATTTGCTTCGTTCCTGCCTTAACGCCAAGACCAGTGGGGGAACTCTTCCAAACGTTCAACGTTGCCATTTAATTTAATTTATCATGGTGGTCCAGAAGGAATCGGATCACCGAGCGAAGTGCAGATCATCTTGACAATGCCCACTCCCTCGGCGACAAACCATTGAGAGTCCTTCGACCGGCTGTACGGTATACCGTACAGTACACATTACCAAGCAAACCGCGCTACACCCCCTGGTCCCTGGACGATACTCGTGCGCATGAGAACATAAGAGGACGAAAAGCATGTGGCGCATATCAGCCTCGAAATTAGGATGGTTGACATGGCGTTGACGACAACCAGCGGAGCCAACACGGCTGGGGCTACGATTGATCTGATTGCTATACTGCAGGTGGCATTCCCTGAGGATCGACTCGATTTTCAGGATCACCATCATCAGTATCCCTTACCTGCTTTCGAAACCACCCACTGGATTCCGGGTGTCTGAGCCTTGCCAACAATGATGACATGGGCAGCCCTGAGAGGTTCAAGCCTGTTTTTTTTTTATATTTTTTGTTCGCTCTGCTTCTTGTATCAGCTGGTTCTTCCTTATCCAACAAGAACTTCTCTATGCTCTCGATCTTCGACTTTCCCGGCAGGCATACGCCAGCATGGAGTACTGTGCCGCACTGTGCGTGCAAATATGCCGTGTAACAAACACATTTGCAACCCCAATGGACCTGACTGTACAGTGTACTCGGTCGTTTTCTGTGCCACTTGCAGATCACCTGAGGCAGAAACAGAAAGAGCTCTTGTAAGTTACCTAAGACTACCTAGTCTCTTAGAGACTTGATCGATGCAGGGAAGGGACTAGGGTTGTCCGGTCATGTGACAGTCCCAAGTAGCAAACAAACCCTTTCCCCTCCTTCCTCTCATCCAACCGTCAACGGATCTCAGACCTCGATGTCTTCGGTGCGCAGTTACTCCTTGCTACAGGGAGAATTTAGCCACCAAGCATAGCAAGGCTAGCTAGGCTGCTGCTTTCTCGATGAATGCCGTCAATCATCTCGTAGCGCGGCTGTTTTGGGTGATAAACCAAGTAAGTACTTGATGAGTTTCGTGTTTCTTTGTCTACACCGCCTCCGAGATGCTTTTCCGTCCTGCAGAAAGACGAGGTGGATTATTGCCTGGAGGTTAGTTCTGCCCGCCATGAAAGTCCCTGTTTGAGGAATTTTGTACAGGTCTGAACTCTGAACCCAATCTGGACAATAGTCATCGGCTACAGCACGCCATTGGCTTAAAGCTGCATTGGCCTTGGCACCGAAGCAAAGCACACACGCAATCCATGCAGACAAAGGTCGACGTGAATGATTATTGGGACGGAAATTGCCATCCGTGCGTCCGTGCAAAACGTCGAGTCCATAGATAGACGCCCTTGGAAGCATGATTGCAAATTGCTTTGTGCCTGTCTCACCGACTCCGGCGCAACCTGATACCGCAGTCTCCGAATCTCAAGGTGTCATGTCATATCTGGACGACCGATTCTACTGGGGAAGAGAATGATCTTTGTTGTTAACAGGATCTTCAGAAAAAAGAGAGAGACAGAGAGAGTATTGCAGGGTTTGCAACAAATAAATCGCCGGCAGGATCGTTGCAAACTTAGAAAGTACTGCTGACCCTGCTGCTCGCTGCCCAAATGACCAGGGTCTTGCCCGGCTAATGCCGACGGATGTCGATATGACTTTTCTTCTCCTTTTACCATGACGGCTCGGACCGTCAAAGGAACCGCCCGGGCGTGTGGGTGTGTGCCATGCCAGCAAAACCGCCTCAAACGATGTCAGCAGCCCTCAATGAGCACGGGGCCAGCCTGTCCATTTCGGTTGCGGGGACCCTGGCGTATCGTACCTGTCACAGCCACCCCAGGTCGAGTTCCCATCGGCAACGACCAACAGCAGGCGCCGGATGATGTCGAACAACCCGTACCAGTTGGCATTGTAACAGACCGCTCTCCACGTCACCATCGGCAGCAGCTATACGGTGAACACGGTGAATTTCAAGGTGGGGTGCTTGAAAATTGATCATCATCTGCCTCTGCGGGGCGCTTCTCAGACACCGAGAACTTCATTCCTCTTGATCATTGTGATAATAATATGTAATTCCGACGGAGGCGCAAGCTTCCAGCCACTTCTTCTGGCCATATACCCAGATGCTCCTCCTTTTTTTTTTCGGGGCCCCTCTTGTCTTCGTTCCTTCACTTCGCAACTTTTCTTGGACTTTGTTTGACTAGCCACTTGTCATTCTAGCAAGCTGGTCATTGTCAATCTCTGAGGAATTTGCAGTTCATTTTCCTCCCTTCTCCCCAGGCCCCTCCCCCTCCCTGCTTTGTAGCCCTTTTGTAAATGTGATCGTGTTCGCAAGTACAGTCAGATGTCTCGGCAGCCAAAGCTCCGTCCAAAGTCACATATACCGGGATTGACAGATGGATTCTACGGCCTCGCTGCGGTAGCACCGCTTGCAGACCTCGAGCCCGCGCAGGGTGTGCCGGATGAGAAGCGGGAGCAACGCGTCTTCCGTGTCAAGCGCAAACATGTTCTGAAAGCCTGTGACCGCTGCAGAGTCAAGAAGACCAAGGTCTGTCTGTGCCGCTCAAAAACCCAACGAACGATCGTGATCAGGATGCTAATTCGTATCAGTGTGATGGGAAGCAACCATGCAACCGCTGCTCGGCATACAATCATCCGTGCCTGTTCCGAGAACGCAAAGCGACCCAGACAAAAGTGTACTCCCGAGGGTGAGATTCTTGTCTTCTACCTACTGAAGCCCCCTGCCTCTCACATAGCCTCTGACATGGACGCCGCGGTGATTCAGGTTTGTCGAAATGCTTGAATCGCATCACTTGCTAGTCGTCAAAGCGCTTCAGAAGCTCTATAAACATTGTCTGAACAAAGAAGGGTTTCCAGGCGAACCTCTTGTGGAAGCCGCCGACGGCCATCCCCTGACTCACGCTATTCTGGACCGCTTAGGGTTGATAAAACAGGCCGAAGAGACCACCGACGAGCTGGACGAGGATACGGAAGATTTGAGATATCTGCGACTTCTGTCGACTTCCACCGACTCCAGCGCAACCGAGGACCCATCCCCAGAACCGCCGACTCCATCCGACCCGTCTCCCACGAGCTGCCACCCCGTGAACCCGTCTCCTGCAGGCCCTCCTTGGAAATGGGACTTCCAGCCAGTGCATACGGAACAGTACCACACTTATCATGACGCTGGTTATCATGATATGCTTGTACGTCCACCCGTGGGACCTGCGCGTCTAGCAACCGAGGCCTCGGGTCCGGAACCAGCTCCTTCGGCTGCCAACCATGAACATTCCTACCTATATTGCTTGGACGGCGGTTGCAATGACTCGTCTGCGAAGAATCGCATCCATCCTGGGGTAGTAATGGCCGGGCCAGGCCCCTCTCCCGTCGCAGCTGGGCTGCCTGTCGACATGCTCGGCGACTATCACGTTCCATTACAGGGCCAGCCGCTCTACTCCGCGCCTCCTCATTCCGGTCCCTGCTGGAACTTTTCATCTGTATAACCGTTTCCTTTCGCTCTTGTACGCGCGTGGCGCATCCACGATCAAAATTTACCGTGGATGTCGGCGGTCCTACATGTGGCCCCTCAAGGGTCTTTGGTGGCATCACTTGGTCAATTCGATTTGGATGATCAGTTTGAGAGAAGGAACAGTTGGTTCGGGCGATTGGAGGAACCATTCATTCGTTCTACGGCAGTCGTTGTCGTTCACCGTCGACAAGGGAATATTGCCGGTGCTAGCCGCTTATTTGCTCCGCCCCTCGCTATCTATAGATATTTCTACGAAGCTTTCTGCTCCGCGGCAAATGGCATTCTCAAAACCTGCCATATCTATCTATATTGACATGTATCTGACATGTTCATCTAACTTCTCTGCTCCACCGTTGCAAACTAACCTAGTTCGGACAGCTGTAGATCGCCTCCTGAGTTATTCATCGCTTGCTGTCCTCTTTCTATTGGAGTCGACCGCACGATCTATATATATCGCCTTTCTCGGAGCAAGGAATGAATTCCTTCGAGATACAAAAGCAATCAAACCAACCTCTGATGCTTAAAGAAAGCCTCTCTGTCTTGCTTGGGTTTAGGACTGTCTCGATCTTTCGTATAGTGGACAAGGCCACAGTGGGATCCAGTGGTAATACGTATCTTACGTTTCTGTTTTTTTTTTTTTTTTTTTTTTTTTTTTTTTTTTTCTTACTCTTTCAAGGTGTGTCCACAATACTTTTTCTCGATCGGAGTGTTGTGATGTATATATAATGCCCGCCATGAATGATGAATGATGACTGTATGATTCGATATGGCGTGTATGTAAAATGTGAAACTCTGGTGTCTTGCTGAGTGAGCTGGGTTTCTTTGTCTTGTCTTGGATATTCCCTCACAAGCCGAGCTCCAACACGCCTATCTATCTACGTAGTTATATAGAAAGTAGGTCGAGTGTGCATGGGTGATCGATCCATGGGTTGGCCTCGCTTTTTACTGCCCGACATCAAAATAGTCGATCGATTCAATTGAAAGTTAAACTTGGCAACATAAATGCCGACGCAAGTTGATCGAATCCGATGGAAATTTTGACGATCCGAAATGCGTTTTCTCGGTTGATTGCCTAAATGACAACTAAACTCCCGATAGGATAGATGCATAGGTGGGTAGTATTGACACGCGCATAGAGAAAAAAAAAAAAACCGTAACAGACAGAAAGGGGTAATCCTCGGAAGAACAAGAAGGAAAGGGAACCATGCACGAGACGGAGTGTGGAAAGTAAAGTTGACCAAGGGTATATATACATTACATGTATATACCCTTCTACCATTTCTTAAAAGACGCGAGGTATAAAAAAGAACCATGACAGAAACACCCCTATAAGAACCGCCAAAACTCGAGTACAATGTGATGTTCCCCCCCCTTTTTTTTTACGTTATCCCTTGCCAAGCTCTAAGTTTTTTTTTTTTTTTTTTTTTTTTTTTTTCCCTGCCTGATAATTCAATCGTCAATGTCGGTTTCGGTGTTGGTATCACTGGTATCGCCTGCGTCGCCGTCGGTGTCGCTCTCCTCCTCGCTGGACTCGTCACGGGGCGTCTTCGCCTTCTTTCGGGGCGGTTGGCCTGTCTTCAGGGCCTGCATTTGACCGGCGATGGAATCTGTTGCAACGTAATTAGTATATGCTTCTGCGTCTGGTGTGTGGTTCGGTTTGCGAGTTGTGGCTGTATGACTCACCTTCGTCCGGCTCGCTGATGTCGTCTTCCTCCTCCAGAGCGGCCGCCTTGGCGGGGTCGTCCACTTTCAGCGTGATTTCCATCTTGGTGTCGAGACCAAGGTAGCTGTCGCAGAGCATGTGCAAGACGAATGTAAAGTCGCCGACCTGGGGAGGTGCCTGGAATTGCATTTTGAGCGTCTGGACGTTGAACGTAGGCTTTCCGGACTCGTCGAACAAGGGCTTGTCGAAGGTGGTGAAGGTGAAAGGGGGAACTGCCATCTTCCCTTGTTTGGCGTCGGCCAGGAAGATGTGCCAGCGGGGAGAGTGGTCACGGGCCAAGTAAGGTGCGTGAGCCAGGGGTGGCTGGATCGCCTCGATCTTGCCCTCGGCCTTTTGACCATCGGCGAGCTGGGTTGTCCTGTTCTTGGCGGGTTTGCGGCCCATCAGAGCGTCCAGATCATCTTCATCCGGATCGATATCCTCGAGGTCGGCCTCGCTCACTGGGGGCACATCCGAGTAACCGGGAGGAATGAACCGTCCTTTCACGACCAGCTGTACCAGACTGCTGGGAGTGATGACCTTCTCTCCCATGACCTTGAAGAATGCCCTGGAAACCTCGAAGTTGGGAAGCTGCTTAGCGACAGAGATGGCGGTCGCATACTGCTTCTCGGATAATAAACCGGAGCCAACCGTCAGACGACGCCGTTGCTGTTCAGGCATATCCATGAACTTTTGAACGGTGAGGTGAACCTTGGTGTTTTCGCCCTCAATGGACTTGACAACCTCCGTAGTGAAATGTGGCAATTGCAAAAGCGGCGACGAGCCCGGAGAGACAGCCTGGATCACGTTCTGCGACGTCTGGAAAGCTCCCAAGATGGGTCGGAGGCTACCGAAAGCAAGAGCAATAGCGGTGAATGCTTCATTCAGAGACAGAGCGATTGGAGCAGCTCCGTATTTTTCTGTGAACGGGTATTTAGCATTTAGCGAGGGTTTAATGGCAGTATCTGCTTGGAAGATGACTTACCTCCGTTGAGGGTGGCATCATCCAAGTCAACGCGGCCCAAGTAAGCCCACAGGAGTGCCAACGCCTTCCGCCGAGAGGAATCATCCAACTGCTTCAGAAATGCGCGGTCCTGAGCCGACAAGAAAGTCGCGTCATCGGACAAAACTCTTTTCTCAAGCTTCGCAAGTCCTGCCTCAGCCTTGGGTCCCTTCAACATCTCCTTGAATTCCTCTCCGGAAGAGAGAGCGTTGATGATACCACCATCGGCAAGTTCCTCCTTGTATTCCCGGAATATGTTCCCAGCACTGGCCACAAGAACTCTCTCCTTCGTGTATCTCTGGGAGCCGTACCACCACTTTCCGACAATGTAAGGCAAAAGAACACCAAGGAGACCTCCGTAGACCAACAAGACGTACTTGCCATTGCCTTCGGAAACGATGAACTTGGGCAGCGCAATACCGATACTGAAGCTCTGCTTTCCGTCCGGATGGCCGTACTGGATGTAGTTGTTACGAATTTCCTCGTCAGTCAAGGCTTTGTAGGCCTTGGTCAATTCGACGAAACGTTCATTGAGCATCTCGATGGTTTCATTCTTCGCAGGATCGGGTCGGATTTTGTCGGGGTGGTAAATAAGTGAGAGACGTTTGTAGTGCTTCGAGATAGCTTTCTCATCGGCGCTCTGGTACGAAATTAAAGGGAATTAGCTCATCCGACTGCATCGACATGTCCAAGTTGGATCTCCGTGTTGCCGTGTTGACTCACCCTGGAAATTCCCAAGATCTCATACGGATCCCAGATCTTCGGCGTAGACCTTGCTGTTACAATGATCAAGTAGATCATCCATGCCATGACTGCATAGCCAACTATGACGGTAACAATGCGCTTGATCCGGCGCTCTTTGCGCAGGCGTTTCCGCTTCTGCGCCTCGATGAGGTCGTCATGCTCGGGTTTAAACTCCGACTTTATTCGGGGTGCGGTGTTTTCGAGCTCTGTAGCGACATAAGGTTTCAGTAAAGTCCGAGTAGTATCCGATTTCTTAATCAATGTGTGCCGACTCACCCTTGCTCGGTCTGAGGAGGTTGTATGTGACAGAGAGCGTGACAAGACCGGTGAGGGTCAAGATGAAGAAGGGGAAGAATTGTCCCTTGAGAAACCATGTTAGCCACCACGGGCCCGCCAAGTTGCTGTAGAATAGCTCCTAACCTGTTCATCATAATTGTAATCCGTGGAAGACATGGTGAGGCGAGGTCAAAGCCGACGGTCGCCCCGTCCGCTTGCTGTTGGCAGTCTGTCGTTCGGAAAGTAGAATTTCTCCACAGAGGTAGCTGTCTGATTGACGGATTTAAAAAAGAGTTATTGAATGACAGCAACCTGAAGCATGGTCTCCTCAGGGGTGGTAAATGAGCGTAGGAGAGGGAGGTGGACGCAGCATCTCATGAATTATTGTCCCATCGCCATGGCTAAGTGATAGACCGTGTCCTTTACGGGCACGGCGAGGCGTCACCGCCTACCGCATCGGGATGATGTTCATGGGGTCTAGCCGGACGATCGCCTAACCTGAATTGGCATAGCCCATGCCCGAATCAAGAACTACTCCGGCCACCAGAACTTCCAATCCATCTTGTATTATTCAACTGAATCATACATTTTTCAAGACATCCTACACACATACACGAGATGAAATACGATTTTCAGAAAACCATTTTAACATGATGTGAGTTCTTTTTTTAGCTATCATAAGTATCATCTCGACGGGCATCTCCGATTTGGATTACCAAGGACGATTGGTTTTTGCTTGCCCAGCGCCGGGCAGCAGTTGATGAGTTAAACCGACTAGATACAGGATTTTTCTGTTTTATATGTATGGCGAGCGCTGCAAATCATCATCTTCGCTTCCTTTTAGAAGTTGACAGAGCAGTCCAGCTCAGCATCAAGGTTCAGGTCCTAGGAAGAAGAACGGGATGCACCTTATCGGCCCTCTCGAGAAGTTCAAACTAGGGGGGCCGCATCATTCTTCGAGAATGACAGAACGTACTTTCGCACATTGCGCAGTCGGAGCGCGGAGGGCCGCCATTGTCGAGATGGATTTCAAAATGAATACCAACACCAAACTAGCTCGTGGGGAGCTCTAGCATCAACAACATTTGACATATCGGACGCGAGCTCAACCCAGATAAGCAGGAATGGAGGACAAAGCGGCAGGTGCAATGAACTTTTTGGGTTTACATTGCAGTGTTGCGAAAGCCTTTGTACCAGACATCACATGTTCAAGTCTTTGATGGACCAATCCAATACCTTCCTGTCTCAGCGCACAGGGCCAAGTCAAGACAAAAGGTATCTTCATTGCTGCAAGTCGGAGACTCGATTTCCCATGGATCTGGCGTTCTGGCCATTTTGAAAGGATGTTGTTCCGCTCTGCAACACACCATGGACTATGCATCGGAAGATTGTCATCTTTCCGTCCATGATATATTGTGATCAAGTCGGGTTGTTTGGAAAAAGTGATAAACCGGCGCCAACAAAGCGGTGGCGGCAAAGGCGCCGGCGCAATCCCGCAGATTCAATCGCCAAGATAACCATCTCGAAGCCTGCGGGTTCCAAAAGGAGTGGATGTCAGAATACATTTTATCGGGTGAAAAGAGCGAAGACCGAGGCCAACAGCATAGGGAATGCCGCATGCGGCAGGATGACTCACGAGTCGATATAATCGAGTCCACCAAAGTACTCGAGCATACGATAGCAAAGACTCACGTCGTCTCCTGGTTCACCACCAAAGAGACGGCACTGCTCAGCCTCTAGCCTGGCAGCCTCTGGCCAGAGTTTGCGTTCACGTGTCTGCCATGCCGTATAACCTTGATGCCAGGTCGGGGCGGAGGGTATCGGGAATGGCTTTTGTTGAACACAAGCAACGGACTTGCTAAGAGGCGATGACGGAGGAGAGCTGTTAGGACTCGTTGTTAAGGAGACAGCATAATCTGAGAGACTGTCCAGCTGCACCGGCGATTCGATGGTGGTGAGGCTGCGGTTCCGAGATCGTGGTCGAGTGCGACGTCTGTTATGCCTCTGGCCCATTCTCAATGTCCTTGCTTCTTCCGAACAGAGTTGAAGGGTATCGAACTCTTTTTTTCTTTTTGCGCGTTGACAAACCGATGGTATTTGTTTTTTTATTGTTGTTTTCGGTGCTGAGCGTAAGGAGTGGACGAAACACCGCAACTGAAGAGAGGAGTGACCTTCATCCCTTTTAAAGGATGAGATGAAGAGGGAAGAAAGAAGAAAAATAACCTCACAGCACGGCCTGTGCTATATAAACCCCCTGAGACAGGGAGTATGAGTCGACTGATGTGACTCATTACGCCATGTTCTGTCAGTGTCAGGGACCAAAAAAGCTGTTCGGGAATCGGAACGGGATCCACTGGAGCCACTCCACGCCCTACGTCGGGTCGAATCTTCCTGCGCTAAACTGATCCACACGGCCTGGAAGCAGAAGTACCTGACGGCCGCAAGTTGCAACCAAGGAAAGGGCCGATTGCGCAAAATGGCATCAATGTCGGAGCAAAAACGACATTTTCGACCTCGATGACTCTTCCCGCGAAAGTCACTTGCGGCAATACTTGGACGTTTCGACTCAATTCCGGTCCTAGCAGGCAGGCAGCAAGCCTTCAGCTCCATGACCTCCAACATTTGGTCTCGTGCTATGCGCACGAAGACAGACAACAGCTTGAAGTTTCGAACACTGCCGTGCAACTAGCTACTCCGTAGTCCGTACTAGTAACACTGCATAAGCGGCCCGAAAGTGGTGTGACGATATCAGGAGATTTTCGATCTCGGCTTCCGGCAGCGGTGGAAATAATGGCTGTAAGATTTACCTCTCCGATACCGCGGATGTCACAGGATTGTGTGGCCAGCAGCCTGCCACACAATTGAGCTGCAGGGATGCCTTACGGCCCGGTAACAGAACCCATACTCCGTACTCCGTGCTCCGAACACTGCACCAGCAACGATCATGCAACGAGAGACAATGGACTGATCTTGAAGATCTATTCCCATTATACCTAGCTGCAGCAGTGGTGCGAGAAGAATCAACCTTAAATTACATAGAGCTAACTACTCCGTAGATACGTACGCTTAGAGAACCGACGAGAGAAAAACTTTTCGAGCGTGTCTCTCTCCGGATTCACCCGATGACTATTGATCTCGCAACTTGCGAGTCATCCTAGAATGGATAACGTACGTTTCAGTGAAGATTTTTCTTAGCAAAGTGCTTGGAATTGTCCATTGTCAGCAATTATCACATCTTAGATTACGGCGAGTCATCTATATTTGTTCCGTTACGAATGATCTCAAGCATTTGATCTCCTTTGGGCGCTGTCGTCAAATTCTCGTATCCATCAGCCGTGACCAGAATGTCGTCTTCGATGCGTACACCGCCAATAGGTATGTATTCCTCGGCAACCTCGAAGTCGATGTATTTCGCAAGCGGCAATTTTCGTGCATCAGCGAGGGCAAAGCGAGAGAAGTAGACACCTGGTTCTACTGTGACCACCATCCCTTCCTGCAGGAGTGGAGCAGAGAAGGTACAAGGGGACAGGCTCGTGGCCGGCACGATCGAGTTATATTCATCGACATCGTCTAAGGCCATGATCGACTTTTCCGAAACATCGTGCACTTCCAGGCCAACGTGGTGGCCCAGGCCATGCGGGAAAAAGACCGACGACGCACCGGACTTGCGAATCTCGTCTACGGAGTCGCCTTTGAGAATGCCCAACTCCAGCAGTCCTTCGATCGCGATGACGTGCGCGAGCATGTGCAAGTCCAAGAACCTGACGCCTTTCTTGATGCGCTTGATACATTCTTCTTGCATCTTCTCTACCACGCGGTAGATGTCCCTGGCCTCCGCGCTCGGCCAAACCCCCGACAAGGGAAAAGTGCGGGTCACATCGCTTGCATAGCAATCCCATTCTGCACCAGCATCCAGACAGACCAGCTGTCTACCCCTGAGCGGTTCATTATTTTTTACGTAGTGAAGTGTAGCTGCGTTCTCCCCCGAGCCGGCAATGATTTCGTACGCTTGATTCTTAGCTCCATGAGAGACGCAAACATCCAAGAACAGGCCCTGAATCTCAGCCTCGTTAGACATGTGGTGGATATTCTCGAGCACGCCCCGGTGGGCGAGGCCGGAGACCTCATTTGCGCGTCGTATCATGTTGATTTCATAGTCGTCCTTGATTCCTCGCGCAGCATCCATCGCAGGTAACAGGTGTTCATCATCGAAACGGAGGTCGACAGAGGCCGACGAGGGTTTTTGTAGAGGATGGAGAATATATATGGGGCTGCAACCGTTGTATTTGCTCGCCCACCGCTCGATATCGCTTGGAAGAGAGGCATAGTACCGCACTCGATCTACATCGTACCTATCGGGGATATTAGCGATGGTTAAACGCAAACGCCCAACTGGAGCATTTACTTCTGCTGAGCTTCCTCTTTTGTAAGGGTCGGACCCATCCATATTGCGCGGTGCAAGTCGAAATCGGGGATATATAGAGTTAACAGGTCATTTTGAATATCGTAGGTCACGTAACAGTCTGGCTCATCCGCTCCAGTGAGATAATAGAAGTAGCGTCTCTGGCGAAACGGACGCGGCTGATCGGAATCATCCAGATAGATAGTGGGTTGACCGACTAGAAAAATCAAGCCGCTTGTGACACCGAGTTGTGCAGCTACCCTCTGGGCATGTTGTTTTGCTACTCACGATTCTTTGTCAGCGTTAAGCAACAGGATGCGCGATTCATCAATCACCCGGCAGAGGAGCTCCAGAATCTCAATGGGGTGGCGCCCTTCCATGCTAAAGTTTGCGCGTACTGACCTGGATATTTGTCACAACCTCCGCCTGCAGCAACAATCCGGATGTCATATGCATCGACAGCACTGAGGACAATATTCAACTGCCCTTGGGAAGGGGCCGCTAGGGGAGAAGCCATGAGAGGGAGGTTGTTACTTCTGGGTCTAAGTTTTCATACCAGAGTCTGAAAGGCAGAGAAAACAGTAGGGTTAGAGGTATCTAAATAATTGAATAGTTGAGGAGATAAAGTAAGGAGCCACGAGGAATATGACAAACGAAGGGAGACTGTCGGGAAGTGAGGGAGAATGGAGACGTTATCTTTATGACTGGCCAGTGTCTAGTGCGGGTAAAGGCCCCGTTTGGCAGCCTAGTCCTGTAGGGGCCATGATCAATAAGACTGAAGATCACCGAGAGGGAGGCTACTAGGCTAGTCGTTGTCGCCAGTTCAAATTGAAAGGAAAGGATTCGCAATGCTTTCCCTGCATTTGCATGACCAAAAGAAAACAAGAAAAGCAAAGAAAAGACTGCATAGTTAGTTGTAACAAAGGAGCTCGTGTTGGTCGGGTTGTTTTCAAGTGCAGGAACGCCGCAAGGACTCGACTATGCGCCGGATGCGAAGGACTGGCCCATGCTGGCAGTGGCACTCTTTGCATAGCGACTCCCCCACCGCTCCCGTACTTAACCATTTATTCCATCGTCATCTTATTCCCTCTCTTCCCACCCGCCCAGATTTCCCTCCAGTCTTCGATTTCCCAGCCCATACTCCGTACCATCCATCCTTTTTATCTCCTCTTTCCTTCCGTCATTTCCATCTCTCCTCCCGCCCCCCCAAACCGCCGACCTTTCTGATCTCGATTCACACCATCTACGCCTTATTTCCTTTTTTGCTGTTGCCACTTGCGACTTTCGGTGTCGGAACAATCCAGCCTCGAAAGTCGATGAACGATGCGGGGATTTGAGGCATCGGGTCGCGGTGCTCTCTTTGACGTTCCTTCGACCATGAGAACTTCCGTGATAAGCAACCCCACGACGTCACCGATTGGCCTCACCACTCTTCCACACCCAGCATCGTTGGCTACACCTTTTGTTCAGCAGAAGAATATTGCTTTGGAAAATTCCGGTCCGTCAGTATCGCAGGCTGACGATGTGCTTCTCGGCGCCAGTGGCAACTCGTCAGGTTCCACTGGCAAGGGAATCTTGATTGGTATCCTTTCTGCGTTTGGGTCCGCAGCAGTCGCCGTTGTCGTTCTTGCGGTATTTTTCTTCTTCAAATATACCCAGCGGGGGAGGATTATGCTCGATCGAATCGGGCGACCGGGCGAATATGACGATGAACAGGCTTTTGCGCGCGAGGAAGCGGAGGCCTTGGAGGGGATGGACGATTTATCGCGATTAGAGTATTTAAGAGCGAAAGGTAGCCTTTCCACCTGTATTCTCCATATTCTAATCGACGGTTCGATGCTAATTCGTCCTGCTTAGCGTTTGTCGAATCCAACCCGCCCGAGTCGATGCAAACCGACATTTCCCTGTCTCAATTCCTCGCGATACAGGAGAAGGGGGTTTCTGCGTGGGAATTCCAACCTGAACTAGAAATCGCAAATTGCTTTGTTGAAGCCCGAACCGAGATCGAGTTCTTTGACTCGGAATGCAGCGTGCAGACCAATCTGCCCGTCCCGAAACAGAATGAAGTCTACTACTGGGAGGCGAAGATCTACGACCAGCCTGAAACCACCCTTATCAGCATTGGAATGACTACCAAGCCGTATCCTTTGTTCAGATTACCAGGTATGCGGCCCGGCCGACCTTTGGAGTGTTGATGCACGGAGGACATGCTGCTGACGATTTTGTATTTAGGCTTTCAAAAAACCTCTGTCGCATATCAATCCACAGGTCATCGCAGATATAACCAGCCGTTCAATCCTATGCCTTATGGTCCTCAGTTCACTCAGGGCGATGTGATTGGAGTGGGCTATCGACCCCGATCGGGTACCATTTTTTTCACACGGAACGGCAAGAAACTCGAAGATATGGTTCACGGCCTCAAGTCGCAGAACTTCTTCCCCACTGTTGGTGCAAATGGGCCATGCACGGTTCATGTGAATTTTGGTCAAATGGGTTTTGTGTTCATCGAGGCCAACGTGAAGAAATGGGGGTTGGCGCCGATGACCGGCAGCTTGGCACCTCCACCGCCATATGGAAGTGAGCAAGGAAGCATCTTGCTCGAGTCCGGCCGGGAAAGTGCTTCCCAGATTTCCCAGCGTGGGTATATAGATGCTGGCCGTACCCGACCGGGTTCTACCATCAGAATCGCACCACCGACTAGCCCAGGCCCTGTTCGCTCACCGACCGATATCTCCTTGGCTCAGCTAGCACACATTCCTTCTCATGAAGACGTTGGAGAAGGCTCGAGCCGTGCCAGTGCCCGGGAGGCTGACCCTACTGCTCCGCTGTTATCTACTGATGAAGTCGACCAAAGTCCGCCACCCGAATATTCAAGCCCTGACAGCAGCCGAAGAGGAAGCGATGCGGCAGAACCCTTCCACCAGGGTCAGCCTCCCATCCCCAGCTACGACGCTGCAGTCGCTAACCGGGACGATCGAATATCACGAAATCGCGATGACAGCCAAGAATCCGTCTGAATGAATCGTCTGCTTCACTGTCGTTCTTCTTTCTTCTTTCTTTATTCTTTATACGAATCCTTGCCGATGTATACCACGCTCGTGTCTTTCCACCTCTTTCTTTTCGTCTTATGTCGTCAATTTAGCGGCCATGGCTGGCGTTCGTTTGGGGCGGTATTCTGAGGTGGGACTTGTTATGGGTATGTCCCTTTAACGGGGCAATGTGAATGAAATAACGTATATGTAGGGACTGGGAAATATCGTTTCGCTCTTGTTTATATGGTGTTTTGCTTCTCTCACGTGGTCAATCAATTTCCGATGGTCACTATGAGGATTCGATGGCCGGCCGACGGCAATCAGGGGAGAAACTACTTTTTATTCGCTCTTAGTGCTCCATTGTCTTTGGACATGTGCTATATCCTCGTTCGATACATTATCTGGCGGCTCTACTACTTCTACCTATATGATATCCCAATTAGTAAATTTGGAAAGCAAAGCTTACACGATTTCGTTCGGTTGCAAGTATTGAGGGGAGGATTGCATCTTCCCCTTTTAGATTAGCGTGGTTGAGATTCACTGCTCAGGTAGATGATGTCATCACCTGTTATCGTCCAACAGCCTGCAAATCTTATACGCATGTGGGCTTTTTAGATGACCTCCCTCTTCATACCTGATAACTTATCTAAGGTTGATTTCATACCATCTGTTGAAAGAGGTATCCAGCCTATCAATTGTCGCATACGATTCCCCATCTACATGATCATCTCCATGGCTGCCTTTTCCACACATCGATCATGTGCTTCCTGCTGCGCATTCAGCGTATGTGACTGACATATCTGCCAGAGAAGTTAGGACATGAGACAGAATGGACATTGAGAAATCAATACAGAAGCCGATTGGGAGCCATTACACCTTGGCCAATGAGTGGCGGTACCGAGCAGCCCAAGTGGGACGGGCCTAGCGCGGGTTACAACTTACAACTCAGGAACTTAAGATAAGGATAAGACCATTGTCGGATTCCCGCATTTCTGGAACATCAACAACACTCCTTCAGCATACTCTGTAACAGGCGCTTTCCGATTCTTCCAAGTTACACGGATTCTCGTCCGTTTCCATGACCTTGGCAGTCCCCAGCCTCAGCAGTGGCGTGGAAAATCGAACGAAAAACAAAGCTGGGCTACGCTCTTCTCTTGACCCAGGGACTGACTATATTTCTCTTCAGGTTTCAGCGCTGCCGACAGCTATTATTAGCCCTTCTCTACGATTATCGTGTTCATTGCCGTAAGAGACAAATAATACTCTACCAGACTTTTAAGGAATGCCAGAAATTCGACTCATGACACATCATGAGGGACGTGAAATAAATTCATTAACGTCAGATATCCTTGCCATGCTAGAATGGAGATTTACCATCACCGAACTCCGAGCGCTTTGCCAGCGAACTATTATACACATAAGACCAACCGAACCCCTAAGAAAGAAGGGGGAAAAAAATACTCAAGTCAATCGGAGATTGTTATCTTCCAGATACTGATCAAATCGGTGAGGGAGACCCGATGGCTCCGCGACTGCAACATAAGTATCAGGCCGCACCAGATATGCTGCATCGTTCCCCAGCCCGACTCCCTGATATTTCTCCGTCCAAGGGAAAACGTGCAACGGAATCCTCTTTGACTGGCACCATTCCGTCAGCTCCTCTTTCGCCGCACCATACACATGAACCTGCCATGCGATAGCCGTGAGACTATCGAAGTTATCGAGCTCTCCCACGGGTGCCCAGGGTATACGATCGCCACCCTGTACGCAACCCGCAGAACCAGCCGACAGGACACTGTCCCGATAATTGAGCATGATCTGAGAGACTCCCCGGAAAGCTCTGTGCTTGACAAAGTCGAACTTGGTCATCAAAGGTGCAACGCGAGGGACGAGCCACGTCCGGATGAAATTGGCGATATATCCTTCCGCGACAACGGCGTTGAAGGCACGATCCGTCGTATGAACCAAGGTACTCGCGAAGGCGCGACGTTCGACTTCATAGCTATCCAGTAGAGAGAGATCGGCTCTTCCTTGGAGTACCGCCGAAAGCTTCCAGGCGAGGTTAATCGCGTCTCCGATGCCGGTGTTCATGCCTTGTCCTCCAACCGGGCTGTGGATGTGTGCGGCATCACCGACCAGGAACGCCCTCCCTTTGCGAAAGGCGTCCGCGACGCGATGATGGACCCGGTAGGTGGTGAACCAGTTCACTTTGTCGATTTGCAGCTTCATGGTTTCGATGGTGTGAGGGGCAACGTCCTCGAAGGTGACGTCGGCGATATCTTTCGTGATCCTCTTTTCATCCACTGCGCCACTGAGACGCGCTCGATGGCCTTTGTCATATGCAAAAGTCAAGAGGAATTCGGATTGATTGAAGGTGACGTGGGCTTCGCCGTTGATCGTAGGTCCACTGCCCTCGATATCGGCCACGAAGAAGAGCTGGGTGTACGTTGCGCCTTCGAACCCGATCTCGCAGGTCCGACGGACGGCAGAATGGGACCCGTCGCAACCGACGATGAACGTTGCTTCGCCGGTCTCGATGTAATCGCCATTGTCGGTTTCGCTCTGCTTTCTTGGATCCCTGAATCGAGCTGTAACGTAAGAATCGTGTTCGGTGAAATCGATCAATTCCCGATTGCGCTCGACATGGACACCCAACGAATTCAGCCGTTCCTCTAACAACCTCTCGTGCCGGTCTTGAGGGTAGACGTGGATGAACGGGTAGGGAGTCAACCCCGTACCAACATCTCCGATGGGTATATGTCCTTTGTGGGTTCCTTCGGACCAGATGTTGCTCGCCTCGATCTTGTGGCCGTTTGCGACAACGTCATCTGCAAGGTCCAGTTGGCGATACAATTCCAGAGTTCGGGCATGGACCACCAGAGCTCGGGAAGTCGATGCCTTCGCCTCTGCTTTGTCGGTGATACGAACGTTGACGCCTTGGCGGGTCAGCCAGAGAGCCAGAACGAGACCTGTGGGCCCGGCGCCAATAATCAAGACATCAGTGCGACTCATAATTGATGATGAACACGTTGAAGGAAACGATTTTCAGAGAGTGAAGAACATTGTTGTTCTCTTGAGAAGCTTCAAGGTTACGAATTCGGCGTCGGCCTGCTCGTATTTAAGGACAATACTTTTATTATTGTTGTAAGTAGCTGCAGATAATCTGTTCGGAAATCGACCAATGATCCATTGGAAAGTGAGGTCACTGCCGTTCAGCGTAGACAAGTCGGAGCAGTATTACCGTAGTACCATGATACGTGATGATCCACATGGCGTGTGATCAGATCACGGGTGTAGAAGGATGAAACCTTCCTAATATTATCAGCTCGGCAGGCCACGAAATCAATCGGATAATTACATCTGAAATAAGTGACTCACCTCTGTACCGGATGGAGGCAGTGCTGGTTACATATGCGGGATGTATAGGGTGGTAGACCGAAGACCGCGGGGGAAATAGGAAAGTAAAGAGTGGATGACTCGTTATCCCCGGTTGCCGAATGGCCGATTGACCGGGGATGGTCGGGGAAATCAAGGCCGACCGCGAGAAGAGGACCATGAAAATCACCATAACAGACTTCACAAAGGGCCAAATTACAGGTTATATACAATTTCCTGCCTAAGCAGTGAAACCATCGCTAGTTGGCATATAAACCCTTTCCAAACCAACTTCGAACGTTTAAAACTATCGCAGCCCCATTGGCAATAAAGAAAAACTTCCTTCACTGGGTGACGACATGCCTAGGGAAGCCGCCCCGGTGCTGAATTCAATGCTCACAAAGTGAAAAGCTTCCTTCTTCAAACTTCTCGTTCCGGATCTCCGACGCAGCGCCTCTCTCCTCCATGAGCTGCAGCCGATACTGTTTCGCTTTTTCCATGGTAATCGGGAAATCATCTAGATTCTCGATTACCATATCCTGCAGCTCTGGGGGTAACTTCTTTTCCAGGACATCGCGCCTCAGATTCAATCTTTCTTCCCACCAATCAGCTCTCTGGGGAGGGACGTTTGCCGTGGAGATAATCCGGATGTTGGGATCGACAAGGAACAAGGCAAGGATCTTGCGATGGCCCGGTTTGGTACGATCAGCCAGTGAAAAAGGAGCGACGCGGTGCTGAAGGACGTTGGGAAACGTGAGCAGGCGGCCCTCGATGCATGAAACACTGCCGAGATCTTGCGTCAACGGGCCATCGTTCTCGCAGCCGAAGACATCCGTCAGCCATTTCCAGTGTCCCTGTTGGTAGCGAATATCCATCGCAGCATCATCGATCACACGGTGGCGAAAGGAAAGCGAGCTAGAAGTGATGTTCTCGTTTGAAAAGTAGTAGATGGCTGTGGCGCAGATATGCTCATTCTGTTGGAAGCTGGAAATTAGATCACAAGGCAAGGAAAATACAATAGCACCCCCGGAAGCACTGCAGTGGAGTGAGTAGTGAAAGACGGGCCTCGGGGCGCCCACTGCAGTTCTTTTAAGGGTACCATAGTGAATGAATGACGGAGCTGGCAAAACTTACCAGCTGTCCCTCAATATGCCACGAGCCGCCTTCGTACTCAGGCTTCTCAGGTGTTAGTTCGATGTTAGCCAATTTCACAATCACCTGCAGGCCTTGAGCTTTAAAGTGTTCTCGAAGGCTAACATCGCGACCCTCTCGATATTGCGGTGGCAGGGGTGGCAGGAACACCCCTGGCTCAGGTAGCTTTAGTGGATGAGATGTTTGCCATTCCCAACGTCTGTGCCAGAATGCCACGCGATCCTCGCCATCTCCGCGCTGAGGCTCGGGTGTCGAGCGAGGAAGATACTCAACATTCTTATATTCGATCCTGTTTTTCCCCCGGCATCTCAATGGTGTCAACGTCCTATCCCATAGGGGAACTGTTCGAGCAATGATCTTCTGGAGGACTTCGTACAGGCCGTTGTGTTTCGGGTGCAAGTTGTTGACATAAGATGTGATCCGGCATTCATCAGCATCCTTGAATGCGACGTCGCAAGGAAGCCATTGGAATTTCCTGCTGAATGGCGGGTACCGACTCCATGCCCGCCACGAATCGTAGCCATCAGATCCTAGAAGCTTCGCCTCCTCCTCTGTGGGCACGGGAAGAATCTTTCCGTTTCCAGAGCGAGCCAGACAGTCATCGAGTCCCGTAACCTCATTCTCGAGAATGCGACTGCGGCCGTATATGACGGGGAATAGCGATGGATGTACCAAGTCCACCACTTTCCCATCGGAGCCCGGATGGTAATCCTTCTGGTCTTCTGGAACATCCTCCAGAGGATGCACGGCTTGCTCGAGAGCATCTCTCAACTCCTTTGGGATGGCCGTATCCGACTTCACGACGTCGGCGTCGTAGACGCTTGTGATTCCTGTCTCCTGGTAAATCTTCGCCTTATACTTCAGCTCCTCGATGACCCATTCCATCATCTTGGGCGTCACGTCTTGGCCACTGTTGAATATTTCCTCGGTCCACTTGGAAGTAATTGCTTCGTCAAAGACCTTTCTGTCCCATTCGGGCTTGTCCGTGATCGCGTTCATGACCTGCATCATTGTGATTTCCCGAAGGGTCTTCAGTGGCCGAGCTCCGCCATCACTTCGGCCTAATGCACTGGGGAACAATTTCGTTTCGAATCCCCACCTGGAATGGTCCTAGTAAAGAAAAAGATTCAGTGACGAGCACAGGAAAACGGGGAATTGACGTTTCTAACACCTGGCTCATAATTCAACGGCAGTGTGAACCCAGGAAGCTCATATCGAGAGGAAGATTGATCGGTAGAGGCTGCCATAGTGCAATTGTCGAACGGTCGATACTCGAGATCAATCGAGTAAACTGTGAACTGGGTTTGGCTGTGACTTTATACTCCATCGCGAGTTGATCTGATTTTAGCGCAAGGCAGAAGCGGGTAGACCTCAGGCAGAAACCCATCCTCGTTTCCTCTTTGAGGCACCGCTGCCTCCGTCCACTTGGCGTAGGCAGTGAACAGTTAGTTGAAGCCACATGAAGGGAATCTTTTTGATGTGTTTCTAAACCACTATACTGCAGATGATATATAATACGCCTCCATCTGATAATACTAGTCAGCGTAACCAAGCTGTGTCTGATAAATCAACTGTATTCAATTATCTGCTGGCAAATTTGTATGGTGAAGTATGGAGGATTCAATCTACAAGCTTACCGTTATACGATCGTTTAGAGTTTGCCAAGATTCATGCCCACATCTTCTTCGAGTATTCCTGGGATAATTGGAGCTTGTCCTCTAGGCAGAAGCAGGGCCTTGATAGATTCTTATTCTTTTCACTCTATCTTAGCTCTTCAGCTTGGGCAAAACGTATGGAAGTGCAGAGTTGGAGGAAAACTTCTCCGGCATGGGGTTTTCATATCGGTTAAGGGGTTATAATATGATATCACAATTATGATAACAGTCTGGGCTGTGGGCTATCAGATTCAATGATTAGCGTGCAATTTCCCGTGCCTTTGCTTCCCCACAAAGAGAAATCGCCACTCCACCTTAGAGATAGAGATTAGAGACGAGATAAACAGAGCAGTAACCGCCTTTCAAGAACCTGGCTGCAATTGCTCTTTCCTTCCGATGATGAAAGTCTTAGCCTTAGAGCTTCTCTAAGAGGAGGCTGCGTTTTACTTTTGGAAAGAGCCAACGGGCTGATTGGGCTCCCTTGCGCAGCTGTCCATCAGCTCCGAAAGTCACCTGTTCAGCTCTCAAGGTTCCTCTCTCTCTCTCTCCTTCCACTTCTCTCTTCCCACCCCCACAATCTCACGCGGGGTCGGGTCTTCTCCTACTCCTTCTCATTGCGAAAGCGATGGCTTCTTTACAAAATAAAATTTACAGTATTTGCTTCAGATTATGAAAGATTACTCCACGTTTACATCAAACCAGTTCCGGACACACCTCTCAAGCTACCTTATCTTCGAGCCGCCTCCAGCTCTCGCTCAGTCCCATCGAGTCTACCGTCGCTTCTCGCGGTCGCAATAAACCCCGGAAATCTTTCATAGAGTGTACATTGTGTCCAGTTCAGTCTAGGAGTGAAGTTGGCGGCACTTATAGACACCTTGTCCGTGCTGTGAGTCTTTATCCTACGATTGGAGACGATTACCGAGTCACTGACCGATGTTGGACTGTGCCAGACTCGATATTGTCGCTCTACCCACGAACTCTGGCTCCGCGAATCATCACGAACCCCTCCCGTAGATTTCAGCATCTCGCATTTCAAGACGTTGATATTCCTTGCATAGTGGTACAAGCGTGAGCGAGGCATCCCCGAATTGACCAGTTAAGGGCCTTTAAGCTTTGAGACACCTTTTTCTGCACGCAACCGCCCCATCAACCCACAAGCGTGCGCTAGGCACAGCGTCTCGAACTCCACGGGTGACCCAAGGGAAGCCCCTCCGTTTGAATTGCTTTGTCTTAGACCTTCGGGCTATGAATTACAAGCGCGCAACACTTCTGGCGACGCACACACGGCTCAGAAGAAAGACGGAAAACCGACGAAACTGCCCTATCTGAACTTTCCTGTCTAGATCGGATTGACTTTCGGGGCAGGAAGGCATTCGTATGCTGGGCTGAGACCAACCAAGCTACAGCTTCGCCTGGTAATTTCACTACCGCACGGTCTTAGAGATTTAAGGGGGAAACTAAGTGGCCGTCCTTGGCCGACACAGAGAACACCCCGCACCTAAGTGAAAATATGGCAGACAAGGCAGCATTCCAAGTCATCGTTCTGGTAAGTTCTCCCTTTGTGCTTGTTTTCTCTTCCTCCATCTATATAGAGCTGCTTTCGTGGGCGTGTTACTCAGACAATGAAACCTACAATATCATGCACTTCCTGTACCTCAAATAACTTGGTCATATACATATTGTCTTCATCCAACCATGTTACCGATCATCGCTTTGTGATCTTGTAATAGTCGACAGATCTAAATCTCCCTGAGAGCCGGGATGGGACAGTTTCGGGACTGGGCATGTGGCGCTGCGACATGGCTAACGTTTCGGTCGACAGGGTCCAACAGGAGGACCGCGCGAAGACAGCGTGACTGGGCTTCTCGTCCGCTCAACATCAAAACAGTGGTCTTCAAATTCAGTCGTCGCGGTTGATGCGGGCACCTTACTTGCTGGCATCATTCGGACACTGGAGCCATACATCACGGAGTCCAAGGATGGAAAAGGTCTGATGAGAGAAGGGCCATTCCTTGGTCTGAGCCTGCCGTGCAAGACAGCCCAGGCCAATGCGGCCCATATATTTCGGGAGATTATTGGAGCAGTACTCATCACGCACGCCCACCTTGACCACCTGTCTGGATTAGCCATAAACACGCCCATCTTGGAGGCTGGAAATGGACCGAAAACCGTGGCCGCTTTGCCGTCGGTCATTTCTGCCATAAAGAACCATATGTTCAATGATGTGATCTGGCCAAATCTCTCGGATGAAGATGGCGGCGCCGGACTGCTCACTTATCAGCGCCTAGTCGAAGGTGGAAACCCCAGGTTCGGTCGCGGTGAGACAAGGGGCTATGTTCGAGCATGCGATGGCCTTCTTACCAAATGTCTCGGTATTAGTCATGGTCGTTGTAGGCAACGCTATCACCCTGAAACCGGGACGCACCATCGAGTAGGGAGCGCTGTCTTCGCGGCCGACCCTCTACTGTTGCCCTCGAGAGCACTCTCTGTTGATCATACCGAGGGAGGGTAAGTTCTTCGGACTAGCTAAACCTCAGGCTAAGCTTACGAATTCTTCCGTTTCTCTTAGCTTTTATTCTCCAGCTCGTTCACCTCGTCTTCTTGCGTCGAATGCGAAAGAATCCATATGGGCCACTGTCGAGAGCTCTGCGTTCTTCATTCGAGATCATGCCACCGGCTGTGAGATCATCGTCTTTGGTGACGTCGAACCTGACTCAATGTCCCTCGATCCCCGTAACAAACGCGTTTGGGAGGTCGCTGCACCCAAAATCGCTTCTGGCACTTTGCGCGCGATTTTCATTGAATGTTCCTACAGTGACGCGATTGATGATACCTCTCTATATGGCCATTTGTGTCCGCGACATCTGATTGCGGAGTTGACGGCACTAGCCGGGAAGGTGACTGCGGTCCAACACCCTAATAACAACGGAGCAGCTAAACGCAAGCGTGAAGAGACCAGTCCTGCCGGAAGAAGCGCAGAGCAAGTGAGCCCCAAGTCAAAGCGTGCACAGAGCCAGAGTACTGGAAGGGCAAGGAAAGTTGATGCATCGCCGAGTCGGGCATCTGCCAGAAGCGGGACTCGGTCAAGGATCAACTCAGGCGAGGTCCTGGGTGAGCCTCCAGAATTGACTCACGACGAGGCAACACCCAGCTGCCTTGATTCTGTCGACCTCGGTGATGATGGTGAATTTGCCGATGATCCAAACGTACCGGGTTATGTCCAATGGGCTGACTCGACCCCACTTCCCTTGACCGGGCTATCGATCTATATCATTCACATAAAAGACGATTTGACAGACGGACCACCGCCAGCAGACCGGATTCTACAAGAACTTAGGTCTCGGGGCGAAGCTGCTGGGCTAGGCTGCGAATTTTACGTCCCAAACAGTGGCGAGGGTATTTGGATCTGATCTCTCTAAGATCACATCTGTTACGGAAAGAAAAAGATTACTCGTTTTACAGCGGCATTGGTACCGTCGACCTCGCAATCAGTTCTTCGGTTATGATCTTGCACATGGTTCGGCGAAGCCATGTGTATGCACATCTTCAGCATCGAAATTCGATTCGGAAACGATATTTTCGGTCATGAGATCAAGCCGCGTGTGCCTCTGGAATAAACCTTCCATAGAGGGACCACCGACTCCAATGGTCTCTTTGGTACCTATGGGATCTCTTGATAACATCGAACCTTTCCAGGGCTTGCACAATCCCGAAAACCCACCGATACAGCGACCACACCGGGAATTAGCTGCAAACTGGTCAGAAAGCGATCAGTAAAAAGACGTTCCGGATTTTTGCTCGGCCTTTGAGTACTATACAATGAAGCTGAGGGACCCTCGTAAATCCTTTAGACTTCGGCAGGCATGTGCAGCTGCTGCCAAGTCCAGCTCGTGATCGATGCAAGCAAACACTGCAATTCGCAGAAGGGTTATCTCACTTCTCCCGAGATGTCGGTGCTACCACAATTCGCCTCGACGGAAACCATTTCGGCTTGAAGTTACAAGATTTCTATCTTCGTGCAACTCAAATGTTAGGACATAGCATAACAATGGGTTCGTAATAATCATGCTTGCATCCGTCAGTATTACTACAGTCGAGTAGACTGGTATGTAAGTATGTTTGTGAACTAATAATATAAACATTTCAAACCATGAAATCAAGGCTTCAGCGATAGGAAGAAACCGAAACCAACGCACATATCAGTTGTCTCTTCGAATTCCAATCAAACCTCAAGCAGAACCAGTCGGAGCCTTGCCAGCTTCCGCAATGACATCTACCCAGACGGAATCTGTGCCATTTGGAATCTTCAGGCCCTTGGTAGCTGGTTCACCTTCATCGCTCTTAACAGGAGCGTGCGCAGTCTCCAGATCCAGAATGGCCTCTCCATCTCGAGCGAAGGCGATCAAGTCTTCCTCACTGCCCCACTCTCCCATACCCATCACACCGATAGGCACCCGGCTTTCATCATAACCGGCCGGACAGTTGATGGCGGGGCATCCGGTGAAGTTCGCAAGCCAGACATACTCCATGTTGCGGACCGACGATTTCCCATCCGACAAGCCGCGGGAGAGGTCCGTTTCGCCGCCGATCTTCCAACCGGGGATGGGCGTGGTGGGTGTCATGATGATCAAGCCGGGATAAGTCTTGAACAGATGCGCGAGATGCGACATGAGGAGGCTGCGAAGACGCTGTGCAGCGATGAGATCCTGAGCCTTGATCTGGTGCATTCCCATCGTGACGAGAACCTTGTTCGGCGCCGAAAGGTCACGGATCTGACGCGGTGAGACCCCCGAGGCAATCTCCGCCATGATTGTCAGGACATGCGCTCGCTGGCCCTCCGGGAGGTAGGGGATGGTGATATCGACCACGGTGTAGGAGAGCTGGTTGCGGTAGTAGTCGATGGCGGCGTCGAAGACCTTCCGGACGGATGGTTCGGCCCGGTCGATCCAGTCACGGAAGATACCGATGGTTTTGTTCTTGAGTTTCCTCGCCGTGTTCGACGAAGAAGGAACGGTCGCTACAGGATCAGGAAAGAGGGCGGACACAGGGTCTTCTTCGGCTGGGGCAGGAGCGGCCATGACGCGGTAGGCGAGGGCCAGGTCGTCGATGCTGGCCGCCATGGGACCGTAGACGCCGACTGTTGATGCGAGGGCCATTGTCGGCGCTCCAGATACGCGGCTGTGCGATGGCTTCAAACCCCAGATGCCGCAGAAAGACGATGGGATGCGGATCGAGCCACCACCGTCAGCGCCGAGCGCGATGGGCACCAATCCCGCTCCGACGACATAGCCGGATCCCCCCGACGAGCCGCCGCAGTAGTAATTGGGGTTGTGGGGGTTTCGTGGCGTGCCGTAGTTGGGGTTGTTGTTGTTTGTATCTTATCGCAATAGATCGTCAGTCAACGGTAGATCTAGGGGAATAAAAGTCCGGCGCACTCCAAACGTAATCGCTGAACAAAACCGGAGGAAATACTCACCCAAACCCAGCTCATGCATGGTGGTCTTTCCAATGATAATCGCGCCAGCTTCTTCCCACTTCTTCACACACCAAGATGTACCGTCGCATCCGCCGCTAAAGTCGAGATTGCTTCCCAACGTCCGCTTGTAGCCCTTGACATGCACTTCGTCTTTCACCGCGACGGGAATTCCGTCAAGCGGTCCCAATGGCTTCCCATCCTTGTATCTCTGAGTCGACGCTTCCGCAGCTGCGCGAATGGTCTGAACCTGCGACTCAAGGAAGGCAATCGAGTGCTTGCCCGGCGGTTGGACGTCACGTCTGATAAGCGGCAACAGGGCCTCGACCACGGCAGAGGGCGTCAATTCCCCCGACCGATATCGCTCGTAATAGTCGGCCGAGGTGTAATAGCCCAAAGCGCCCTTTCTCTTCTCGGTCGGCGACGGGAGAGCCGAAGTCTGTTGCGTCTCGCCGAGGGAGGAAAGCGCGGGGATGACGGTTGGGTCGTAGCGCGCGTTGTATCGATCGAGGTGCTGGATCTCGCGAATCACGCCGAAGCCGGCATTGCGCCAGAAGTAGTTTTGGATGAAACCGACGGAATGGATTCTGCAAAAGACATGAACAACGACCCGTGTGTCAGCCACGTGGTGGTTTACTTTTGTTTTGTCGTTTGGTGACTTTCGGCGTTGCGTTGCTTTGCTTACAGTGCAGCTCCGATAGCCAAAGGCGTGCCGCGGAACACGGGGATGATCTGCTCTTCGTTGTGATATGGCACTGAAGGTCCTTCGCGGGCTTGTGGGTAATTGTAGAACTGGGGTTGCTCCTCGTTCGAACTCATTTTGGATGGAAAAGTCCCTCGAGGGCGCGTTTGGCTGATGGCAGAGTGTTTTGTCGAGGACTCGGAGCTGGCATGGCCTCGGGTGAACAACTGGCCATGGAATGATATTGCCGGCAGAACTGTCTACCGCTAAACTCTCCGTCGAAGTCTTCCCTCACAATTGCCGAGGGATTCCTTGGTAAGTTGGTAGTCCCACTGATAAACACTGTGATCATATGCCCAATTCTATATGCCACGCAAAGAATGGAACCGAAAAACTTTATAGAAACGTCTTATTTCCAGCATATTCTATCACAAGAGAAATGCAATTCAAAAATTTTCAGGGAATTGCTGGAAATATCGTTGTATTAGATATACAAGTACACATTTGGCAGTCACAGTAATACTGCAGTATTGCCCTATCTACAGCTTCAACTTGATGTTGAACTTGTCCAATCCGAGCGCAAAGCCTGTGAGTACAGCCGCGTACGCAACCAGAATAATCATGGCTTGTGTGGTACTGACATCGAGCGTGGGCACGCTCAGGTTGACTGCACCAGTGAGGAGATTTGCTACCAAAAATATCAGCAGCCCGTTCTTATTGAACGCCGACATAATTTTGCTGGTTGCGTAGGCACTGCGCTCCGCTTCTTTGTCCTTTCCTACTGCCTTGTAGACAGACGGGAAGAAGATTGTCTCCAGCACACAGAACAAAAAGAGCTGCGCGTTGTTGAATGCGGAAACCCAAAGAACATATGGCATGTTCGCGAGTCGACGCGAGACCGGGATATTGGCCCCGTAGCCCATCGCATAAGTGGAGTTGAATAGGAAAAGCGTCGACCAGAAGAGAGACTCCAGGCCCAAGCTTAGAAGCGCGCCTTTTCTAGCTTGCTGAGGTGACTTTGATGGCGACGTTCCGCGGGGAATGACCCGAATTCCAATCGCCCGCCCTGCG
Source organism: Hamigera avellanea (assembly GCA_027569715.1). Lineage (NCBI taxonomy): Eukaryota > Fungi > Ascomycota > Eurotiomycetes > Eurotiales > Aspergillaceae > Hamigera > Hamigera avellanea. The sequence continues at coordinate 200,725 of JAPDKU010000027.1, read as the reverse complement.
AGAAAGATCGCAAGGTAGCCGAGGAAAGAGAAGACACCCTCCCGATTCTTCGACAACAGTCCAGGGCCGCGAGGGGATATAAGAATATAAGACTTGAGTTCTGTGGACTCCAGAGCCACCTGGTACAGGACCGCAATCCCCAAGGCGAGAATCTCATACGAGGGGATAAGAGTAGTCAGGGAATGGAAAATCTCCACAAATGGAGGCAGAAGACCCAAAGTGAAGAAGAAATTCCAGTGTACCCCGTATTCCGTCACATGTTCGGCGTAGTCCAGACCCTTGACGCTATAGAGCCGTATCAGACCGAGCACAAGTAGAGGGATCGAATGGCGAATTGATGCGACCAGCCTTTGAGGCAGCGCGGCTTTCGTAGATCGGCTGCGCAAAACCGAGCGAGCGGACACAACTCCTGCAGAGAATACAAATGATCCAACACCCAGGTCCATGAGAGATGTACCCCAATTCTCCACCTTTGCAAACCGGCGGGGGAAAGCGCGAAAGTCAACCGCCAGAATGGCAACGCAGGTGACAATCATCATAGCGGCACGATAGGTTGTCAGAAATGGGTGAACGGGTAGAGATTGCGCTTTGCCATCGGCAATTCCTGGGCCATCAGATCCATCCTTCGCAGCCCTAGACTGACGTGGAGGCTTTGCTTTCTGCGGCGGGCGAGATCGGGTGGGACTGAGGAGGATGAACACCGCCGGGGAGATGAGAAGTATGTTCAGGAGTAGCGGCGCTGAGGAGTACACTGTTGTCGCAAAAAGAATCGCCAAGACATTGAGGAGAAAGTCTGCGAGAAGTGCTGCAGGACCATAGGGAGTGAAGAACGAGAGTCGCGATTGCAGAGCAGACCAGAGGAGGACGGACACCTAACGATAACAGATTTGATCAGTTACAGGGCGCTTTGCAAACAGCATTGAAGCGCTATGGACACCGCAGAGGCCTTACAGGAGCGACCAATGTTACTGCATTGATCTCCAGTATACTCCCACCAGAAAGATCAGACACGAAGGCCTCCTTGCGAGCTTTGTAGCTCGGGTCCATGTTCGCACGGAGTCGCGTTTGCTCTGAGTTTCACTCTGATAAATATCCAAATTGTCTTCAATTGACAAATTCGCAGATCCTCAGGTTACATAGTAGGCTGTCATCTGCTCCGAGCAAGAAAGCATGAGGGGTCAGGAGCTTTGTCCGTGGCTTCTGGACTTGACAGATCGGGTGTTGCAGTCGTGTGCTCCATCCATATTAGTGGTAAACTCTAGGAATTACAGTACATGGCGTACTGTATTGTAAGTTTTCCCTCGACAAATGAGAACACCGCTGAAAGGTCAGTCTCTCGATATTATTCTTGCGATATGGCTGCAAAGGTAAAGGGATTCTTCTTTTGTGTTGAAGCGTTTCTGCGACCTAAGGGATTGAATATCAATGGAGTTGGTCTCCTGAACTTCTCTCACATGCTCGGTATGGACAAAACAAGCGGCGCAATGAAGGCACACGTGATCAGCCTTGTTGTCCGGGCTTTCGTTCCTTGGCCTCGGAGTTCCGCTCCAAACTTCAACCACCGAGTTAAGCAACTGAGCTGCGAGGAGCAGAGGCATCTATCAGTATCTACTATCAACCCTGTGCGAAGTATGTCTCTTAGTCCCAGTCTAACAAGGAAAGATTTGAAATGTATCCATGCTTGTTTTATTACGCTGGTAAGAGTTCAGGCGAGGAGTTCCAACCGCCATGCTATTGCCCAATTCTTCTCGTGAGTTCAACATTCTCATTTTCCAATGTGATTACTGCCATTGTTGGTTGGATACTCCGGAGTCCGTAGACAACACATCTCTCTTGCAGTAGGTGGAACAACCGAGAGTTCCTCAATTCCAGGAATCCAGGCCATGACATGCTTCGGCCGATGGACATAACGCCCAGTCGACGGACATCCGATAAACGAATGTTAGCATCAACCGACTGTTCTCCACCTTTTCGAGCCGTCCAATGGAAAGTGGCGATGACCCAAACCAAGGAAGAATCGACAAGCCGATAGGCGCAGCCACTGGCAGGCCCCTTTCATTAGGGACAACAAGGATTCTGGATGTGCTGTGCCGCAATTTTCCCCGGCAGTCAGCTTGGGGTTGTTTCTTTTCCCAAGAACGGGCAGTGAGAGGGAGGAAAGACAAAAGGACCTTCCCACAATGTTGGTACCTGTTTTTGATTCGATTGGCCACGACGACGCCTTGCTTACACGTCACAGGCGCTTGTTGTTCGTATGCGCAAGTCTAGGACCCTGAACAATGGCACGCGGTTCGATGGAGACATCAATCGAAGAACAAGTGAATCGTGATCATGGTCAATTGGGCGTCTTTTTCTCTTTTATTTCTGGCCCAATTCCCACTTGGTCCAGTCGCCAATCTATCTATTGCGATCAGCAATTACCCAAAAGGTAAACGGCTTTCTTTCATACACCTTATGTAGTAAGACGACAGATAACGTTGGGGGGTACCAGGGAGACTGGAAGTGGAAGCCCATTATCAAGAATACTGACGCACAGACAGAAGTCCGTCTCCAGTTTGCTTTGTTAGTGGCTGGAGTTGAATGAGACTCGTCTCGTTGGTCCAGAGTCCACGATGCAGTGCTGCTTTGAACATTTGCACGCCTAACAGTATCTGCCCACTTATGTATGTACATTAGGGAGTAGTACCTGATTTAGATACTTACCTCTGGGCGATACATGTCAGCATCTTTCGAATCTGGAGATCGTTGTTTTATCGAAATTGACATGCGTCTTGCGCCAGCCTTCCGCCTTCCGCCTCCACGTTAGGTGACTGCGCCGTATTGTTCTCCAACACAAGGCTCTCACGCACGTCCAATGAGCTTCAGAATCTATGCCGCTGGAACTCTGAAGGCTTGCAGGGTAGCATCCGGCCGAAATCGAGATGCCAGTATTTCCACATGGAACATAGGTCCAATGGTTGTTGTTCCTAGACCGATAGGACGATTAGTACCATTTTTCGGATGCCTCGATCATTAGATCGAAATTGAGGACTCATTGGAGTCGGCTCACTTACTTCCTTGCACAGGGGCAAGCGCCGTCGATGCCATCTTCCCTGGTGTTTTTAACTCAAAGGGAGGAAAAGAAAGGATTATGAGGGGAAAGCCGGGGGAAAGTACAAAGACGTTCAAGATGCAGCCGATTCCTAATCATAGTTTGCCCACTTACCTACATAGAACAACATGGCGCGTGGAGCGACAACGGGTTCCTCGATTGATGATAACGAGACACAAGTCCTAGTCCAAGCCGAAGCGCGGTTTGATGCGCGCAGATCTTCCGGCGAACAGTGACGCCGTCCAGCCAGGCTTGTCTGTCTCGCAGCCGCACACATATCGAGCCCACCAGGCAATCTCGGGCACTCGAAGAGTCGAACCAGACCATCGCGGACGCCAACTGCTTTCACCCGCGAACTAAAGATCTATCGTAGAATCGGAAAGGCGGGAAGGGCGCGTGGCATGGGCCACATAGCTTCTCCCCGGAAGGCCCTATCCCTCGAATCTTAGCTACAGGGGTTCTTTCTTCGTGCGTCGCTACCATTGGCCTCCCAATGGTCAGAAGGGGTCCATCTGCAATGCCGCCTATGGAGTCCGGGAAACAAACTGCCTGGAACCAATTTAGTGACGCTGATCAAGGTTGAGGAGGAGTGAAGGACACACACTTAAAAGACCTGCGCCTACCTAATTGGAATGGCAAGTAGGCTGCCAAATATGGAAACAACAACGGTCTTGTCCAAGTGCACCTTCCTTGCCCCAGTTGACAATCCCCTCGGAAGGCCTTTTTCCGCTCTCTTGCCAGTTCTTTCGTCCGACACCCCTCCGAGGTGATCTGAATCTTTCAAAGATTCTCCCATTTTCCCATTTACTGGTACTCGTGCGGCCATGCTTTCGAAAAGACCATAGCCTGGACGTCTCAACAGCTCGGGGCTTTCTCGGCCCTAGTACTTAGTTAGATTCCTAGTCTCCTGCTTGTGCATAAAACAGGTACAGCCTCCTCAGACTGTCTCGACTGACTTTCCAGGCACTCTGGATCAGTCAGCTTGAGACAGAATGAGTCCCGAAAGGGAAGCCACACCTCCCAAAAAACGAGAGTCCCGTGCTGGTATGCGAAAGGTGACCACTCTCACTGCCGAACAGCTGGAACGGAAGAGAGCGAATGATCGGGAGGCGCAAAGAACAATCCGTCAGCGGACAAAGGAGCATATCGAAAGTCTGGAGAGCCAAGTGGCGGCCCTAAAGGCGAAGGGCGATCAATTTGACGACCTGGCACGACGCTACGTTGCGTTGCAAGACGAGAACTCCCGGCTCAGACACCAGCTGGCCATTAGACAAGGCTATTCAGACAACGGTAAGTCCGCTTTAGACCTTGTTCATGGATTAACCCGTTCTCCTTCTACTGCTTTCAATGATCTTGTCTACCTTTCGAGTATGGAGACGGCGTCATTAATCGTTCGAACAAGCAGAAGCATCACAGGCCAGACCCTCCAGCATCACTTCCGCCGGTTCGATAGCTCCATCGCACTACTCAGGCCGCTTTGTTTCAGATTCAGTTTCGAGAGCCCCTTCTGTCCTTTCAGCATCGAGTCGAGTTTCCTTCGCACATGACTGGCAGCCCTATAGTTCTACCCGATCTCCTTCAATCTGCGAATCTTCAGATGCAGACTACTCACACAAATCTGAGTCTTACTCGCTTGAGGCGCAACTTCAAGCGCCGCAAATAACCCAAGCAAATGCTCCAATCCCTATGGGACCCAATCAGATGAGCTTCAACGTTCCTAGTGACGGGCAAGTGTCGGATGCCTCTCTTCAATCGTTTTTACAACATTATCCACCAGGCCATACACATCAAGGACAAGGTGACGAGCTGCAGCAGAACATGCAGCAAGCATCTCCATACGCTACTGGACAGCGATCGATGTCGGTACCATCGGTTCTGTTAGGAAGAGGACCGGACGCTGCTCCTATTTATCAGAATGCCCAGCAATTCCCCTCGCACCAGGCCATGGGTCAAGCACGGAGAGGCCAACAGTTCCCTTACCCTTGGGGTCTTCAAGGCTAGGTTCGGTGCTTGAGAGATCGTCTTCTCACTGACAGTTAAGGTACTCATCTCATATCATCAACGGTTTCCCGATGGTGCCGCCTCCACATAATCGGTGACAATGTCTTTGTCCTTCTCCCTAAGTCTGCGGGGTTCATCTCAGGCTCAACATACTGGCCAGATCCGTATGTACGATTTCTCCATATGGACATAGAAAGCCCGACGATGCGCGCAGCTTGGTACGCATGCTCTATACAGGAAAGAAGCTGTGTCGTTTGAAAATTGAATCAGATCAGGTATTGTCCATAGTTCAATCGTACAGAGATCAAGTTGGCTAATTCGGAATTAGTAATCCTTGTGCCAGCCGCTATGAAGGTGGCGCTCAATATTCATGCTGGCGCCTCACGAAGTTCGCAAGTCTAGCCTTTTCGAATGCAAATTGCTCTCATCCTGTGGACCGGTCTGAGCCCTTGCTGCTGCTTTTCAACGATATGCTTTGGAATGAAAGCTCGGCAATGTCGCTATAAATGGCGATTCTGCGCGGCAATTCTTGGGATCATGATTGTGTTGAAATATCTCAAATCTATATACCCATGTTACATCATACAAACCATCTTGATCACCGAGCAAGAAATGAAAATGCTATGGAAAACTAACCCGGAGGATTGGAGAATAGAGGCATGAAATCATCAATCCATTCCGATAAACAGAAACAACTCCTTCTCCTAAGAGCGCCTTCCCACAGAATGACAAGGCAGCAATTTTCCCACTTAATTTGTGTATTTCTTCTGCAAAAGCTTGGCAATTGTCTGCAATTGAATGTTGCTGGTACCTTCGTAGATGGCACCGATCTTGCTGTCACGGAACATCTTCTCGGCAATGCCCTCACGCACGAAACCCATGCCGCCCATCCATTCGACGGCTGAGCCTGCGACACGACCTGCAACCTGCGATGCGTACAACTTCGCCATTGCTGCATCCTGGACGAAGTCTTGGCCGGCCTCCTTCTTGCGTGCAGCATTGTATACGAGAGCGCGTGCGGCAGCAATCTCCGTGTATGCTTGCGCGAGCTGGTGTTGCATGCCCTGGAAGGTACCGATAAGTTGGCCGAATTGACGACGGTCATTCCACACATAGCTGTTATTGTATTAGCAGTAATTCGACATACCTTTGGCCAAATATCAAGGGTTCACTCACGAAGCAGCGTTCTCCCAAGCACCCAAGGCCAAACCAGTCATCTGAGCAGCAATACCAATGCGACCCTCGTTCAAGGCGCTGATAGCGTACTTATAACCCTGGCCCTCTTCACCGAGCAGATTGCTCTTGGGGATGACCACGTCATCGAAGTTCAGCACGCAAGTGCTGCTCGCCCGGATACCCAATTTCTTCTCCTTCTTGGCAATGCTGAAACCCGGAGTATCCTTCTCAACGATAAAGGCAGTGATGCCCTTGTAACCCTTGCTAGGGTCAAGGTTGGCGAAGACAATGAAAATCCCTGCTTCCATGGAGTTGGTGATCCACATCTTGGAGCCGTTGATCTTGTATCCGTCCGCCGTCTTCTCGGCCTTGGTTTGCAATGCGAAAGCATCAGAGCCCGAGATAGGCTCGGACAAACAAAACGAGCCAACGGTACCGGTGGCCAACTTGGGGAGCCACGTCCGGTGGGCCTGGGCGTCGCCGTAATTCAAGATCGCCGTGTTGACGAGCGTGTTATGGACATCGCACATCACACTGACACTGGGGTCCACACGGGCCAATTCTTCGATCGCCACGATGGCCGATGTGAAGTTCATGCCGGCGCCGCCGAACTCTTCGGGAATCTCAATGCTCATCAGGCCTTGTTCGAACATCTGCTCCACCACGGTTGGGTCCATGGTCTCGGCTTCGTCCATGTCTCGGACCTTGGGGCCAATCTGCTCCTGTGCAAACTTCGAGACCGTTTCCGCCATCAAAGACTCGGTTTCGGACAAGAAGGTGATGGGAGTTGGTGTGAGGCCGGAGAGATCCATCTCCCGCCTGCGGGAAGTGGTAGAGAATGCATGGGTGCTGCTAAGCCCACAGGATTTTAGTTAGAGAATGTGTAACAACTATAGATGACTAGACGGTCGCTTGAGAGTTTCAAAAGCATACCACTGAAGTGGCCTGTAGGGCAATGGCCGGCGAGCTGCAAGTCGGACGGAGGTAGCAGTGCGCGACAAGGGCCGCAGCGCGCGAGTAATGGAGGCCATTGTGGATGAAGGAGGAAGCTGAGAGGGTCAAAAACAAGAGTTTGATGGCTTCTAGCAGCACATGAAGAAGAGAATCTCAGCAGTGCACGGAGTCGGAAATTGCGAAGGGAGTTGAGCGTGAAAGAGGCCTGGTCTAAATCACGAGGGGCCCCAGACAGCCTCGGTTAAGTGCGGCCTCTCGAAGGCCCGCGGGCGGATAAGCTCTTCCCTTCCTTGCGGGGAGTCGGGGACCATGCAGCAGTACTCCTGCGTATGGAATATAGAGGACTCCAAGTTCCAACATTGCTTCAGTTGATCGTTGCTAATAATGATGAAGAATAGTCGTCTTTTCCATTCTCACTTTTTTATAGTGTTCTTCGCCGCCGCGGTTTCTTCAACAATTATGTCTCCATGATCTGCTCGGCTTTGACTGTTGCTACAAGGCATCAGTAGAATTACTTGAGGACAAAATTCGACACTGCAGTCTATCGCAAGCATGGTCTCATAGGTACGGAGTACGGAGTAGATTCAAAGCGTTGATAGATTCTATCATGGAGCACTCCGTATGCTCATCTGAACCCTTGGAAGACTTCTTAAGGCAACGCCAGTTAGCTGCTTGATACCTTGCGGTAGGACCAGTATGGTTTCATTCTGAGAATCTTCTCGGGAACTCCTGGAATAACGGCGGCAAAACCTACGGTGGGTTAGGGGCACAGCCACGTTAGATCAGAAGATTGCGTCTTTATTCTCAAGAGAATTCTCAACAAATTAGAAGATCCCCCAGATATGCTCTCTTCATCTCCAGAGACTCGCCACGATTTTGTAACATAGGTGGGGCGGTGCACGGGAATTGTGGCGCAGCAAGCCTCCTGGATCTTTGCCAAGATTGCCTGAAAGGGAAGCCTGGCGCTTAAAAGGAGCTGACAATGAAACGCTTCAACCGCTCTGTCCCTCATCGAGTTGAGTTCTTTCCTCCTCCTGTCATCATTTCATTCTTTTAAGAGATTGTCGACTGTTACTTTCTCTTTTATTCACTCGAGTTACTGAGAAAAAGTCACAATTTTGCTCCTCTGATCCTATTTTCGGACAACCGCTTGGCTACAACGACGTCATAGCACCACCCCGCAATATCAGCGAGATTGAAATTCACGGTCGAGCCATACCCTCTAATTTTCTTTTTCTTGGTTATCCTGGATACTACTGTCATATAAAAAATCTTCCTTTTCTGGGGCTTTGATAGCAGGATCTCGCAAACATAACATCATGGCTTCACCTGCGCACGATCCCCGCTTGCTTTACAGTGTCAACAACATCCGCGCCTTCCACATACAAAATGGCGAAGAATCCGATCTCACCCCATCGGGTCCTCAAACACTCTCTCTTCTGATGGTTCCAACGAATGCTTCTGTCCCTGCTTCCTCTAATTCTGCCTCCATCCCCGAAGCACCAGAGGAAGACTTTTACCTCCATTTGCACCTGCCTCCTGAGCTAGATATGCCTCTCCCCGCAACAACCCAGATTTACCATCAACCCCCCAATAGCTATCTGATTCCTCGCTGGGATCTCGGGCCTGATGCAGGCGCATTTATTCGGATCGACTTTCCCTACATCGGAACAGGGCCGAACAAAGTGACGCAGGAGGACATTGACACCTTCGAGACCATTCTCGCGCAATGCACCGCATTCCTTGAAAGCGCAGTTCCTCCGGAAGGGTATGCGGCGTACAATCCAGCCGACTATGCCCCCGGTGAAGGATACATTTCATCCGCCGATACGAAGACCGGGCAAGCGCACGGGAAGATTGTGCTCGTGGACGAGGAAAATGGCAGTGTGGTTGGTGAACTGACAGAGGGATATGATGTTGTGGAGCAACCAAACGTTAAGCCTGGATCCAAGAGTGAGTCTGATTTGGGCTATATCATGAATGTAGATCATGGACTAACGATTGTTCCACTAGATCCCGTGCAGATTCAACTCCCTGCGGAAGGTGAAGGCAATCAAATCAGCGTCGAAAACGCTTCCGAGGAATACCTTCAGATGGCTAGACATCCGGCGTACAAGAACTCAACAATCGTTCAGACTTCTGCGACGGCATCTCGTCTGATCGTCACCGGGTCTTCCTACCTTGCCAACGTCTTGACAAGCGGAGCGGATAGTTTCACCAAGAAAACCAAGCCGAACCCGAAACCGGTGACATTCTCCGAAACAACACAATCACGAATCCGAAGGATTGGCACTTTCTCCCAGGGTGCGGCAGGGCTCTCTGCCAAAACCGTTGGCCAAGTAGGCAAGGTTGTGCAGAATCTGGGCGCAAGCATGACTCGTCGCAAAGACGCCGATAGACGAAGAGACAAGTCAACTGATTACAAACCTGGGATTCTGAACAAGTCAATGATCGCGTTTTCGACACTTGCCGATGGTATTGAACAAGGTGCACGGACTGTGTTGTATTCAGGCTCTACCGCTGCCAGCACCGTGATTGGCCATCGTTACGGTGCCGAGGCAGGCGCTGTCGCTGCGGACGTGACTGGCGGATTCAAGAACGTTGGTTTGGTTTACATTGATGTGACAGGAGTCAGCCGCAGAGCAATCCTCACATCAGTGGCAAAAGGCATGGTCGTCGGACGTATGAAGGACGGCAAGCAGGTTGTCGTTGGCACCGGTGATGGTGGCGAAATTCCCCCTGCCGTTGCTGGCGGCAAGTCGGACAGTCTCCAAAGCTCTCCTGCTTATGGCAGTTATGATCCAGTCATCAGACGTCCATCCCCCAATCCTACACCGCCCCCAGCATACGGTGCATCCGGTACCCGGTCGCTGGGCGGAACGCCGATACCCGGGGGAAAGCGCTAGACAATGATGCTCTTCTATGTACATCTGACAATCTCACTGAGTTTGGTCAATCCACGGGCTCTCGGAAGACTTTTGATGGAATCGGATCTCGATTGGAACCGATAGGGTCCACGATTTTGTGTGCAGATTTTGACACATTACGCATATACACCTTTTTTGTTTTAAATTCACGGTTGTCTGAATTTTAGGGATTTGACTTTATTTCGCCAATTCCAAGTTTTAACAAGTTTTAGGATTGACTCTGCGGATTAGCTGGTATGTGTGTCGTGGGATGATCTGCAATCTATGAAGGACACGATATGACTGGTCACGAATGCATATAATCTTTCGATGGACGTTGTTCCTTTGCCATATATTATATATACATGCAAGGTAGCTCCTCGGTCCTCGAAGATGTGTAACCAGATACGCGGGGAATTATTCGAGTCAAGTCAAAAGGCATGTTGTCCATTCGATTGATGCTGGACTATTGTCTTTTCTCCCCGGAAAGCGCCAACTGAAACCTGTCAAGTGCCAGACAACAGAACAGAGCAGAGCAAAGCTCCAGCAGAAAGAGATCGACAGCGCATTATCATGGGTGGATCACATGCACACCGACACGATGATGGACGCGCAGGCGGCAGGCGTACGTAGGTACTGTAGGTAGCTTGTGGGTAGTCTACAGAACCGTACAAGTCGATTTCCAGCGCGCTGCGTTGTCTCTGGGCCTGACAGACCGTTTGATATCGCACCTATCCCTATTGGATGGCGGTGGCCCCCGGATGGAGATCTTGCCAACGCATCACCCTCCTTGACAGGCTTCTGAGCCCCGCCACTGAACGAAATCGTGTGTTTGTATGGGTCAACGTGGGAACGATGGTGCTGAAAATCTCGTTCTCCGTGAGATGTAATTAGTTGCGAATTGGGGACAACAACATCAGGAGCCCACCAAACCTTGTCAAGAAGCGGTCATCTGCGCTCCGTGCCTCATGGCAACTACGTTGGTAACTTGGTACGAATTAGCTAGCAGGTACCGATAGGTCCGATACTCCCTAATTGACACATGACATGTACCTGGATGCATGGTACACATCTGACTAGCTCGGAGAATTGCCAGTTAGGTATTCCTCTTGGAGGGCGGAACCCTTCGCAAGCCACATTATTTAGCCTCTGCTGGAGTGCGGGACGGTTATTTATCGATTTCTTGATGTAGATCTTTGCATGAGCCGCATAAAAAAGCTACATCGAGTCTTTCCTTTTCAGGATACCATTGCACTGAATTATGAAGTACGCTTACGGGTAAATATTTTGTTTTGGGAGTATGCTACCTAGCGGGGTGTTTGCACGGACAATATATTTATTTACCTTCTTAACCTTGAAAGTCCATGGTCAAAAATTAAGCTTCCTTCACCGTCTCGTTAAGCGACATTAGCGACATTGTAATTAATCCTGGTGTCGCATTCTCACCGTGGGAAAGAGCTGAATTGGCTTGTACCACATGAAATGGAATTGGAACAATATTGTATTTACTGTATTTGTATTGGCTCTCGGCGTGGTGCGGCTTTTGGCACCTACTCGACCTGGTTGACGTTGTATTCAGCAGTACGTTGGGCGTCCGCTTACCCAACTAGAGATTACTAGAAGCAACACCGCAGGGAACGGAGAAAAAAAAAAAAAAAAAAAAAAAAAAAGTCAAGAATAACCTATTACCTACTCCGTACGGAGTACTCCGTATGCAATCTGATTCGGATCTCGGCTCGGAAATCATGTCATAAACTGCAAATGATGGGTTCGCTAGTGCGAAGCCATCAACTTGCCAGGGCTTGGATGGACCGAAAGTGGTCTGGTTTCCATCCCGATTCAATCGGCTCCAATCAGGACGTAACCAGCGGCCTTTCTTATTCGCGATCTACTGTAGTATCTTATCTGCGGCAATAGTGACCGATCTTAGTCTGCAGATTCATTGATGTCAAATCTCAAACTGAGATTCAATCTGTTTGAGCGTTATTGAACTGAAAAAGAATTCAGCCAGCCAGGATAAAATGAAGAGAGGAAAAGCAAGCTGCGATGAGATGAGCTGAAGCCGACCGACCCATGCAGGACAGGGTATTCTCCCAGGGGGTAGCTCGTGTTTACCGGTATACCAAGGGGATCGCAGACAGGGATCATTACAACAAGCACAACAACTTGACGGGTTCATCCCTTGTGGTCAGAAACAATGGATTGACCTACCCAGCAATCAATCCCAGTGAGAACCACCCTATCCCTTTGACTTTTCTGGTCTTCTCCCTTGACCATGTCACATGGAACGGCGTGCGATAAGACAGCTGGGCTGACGGATATATAGACAGTACAAGGGGACAAGGGAGGATGTGAAGTTTTACATAAAGAAAGCAAGTTAATGCTTTGTCAATGATCCAGCAACTTCGGAATGGAGTACCACCGGTTGCGGTAGGATGAAAGAACGTGATAAGCCATCATGAGCAGAAGAAAGAAGCATTCGTCGAACTTGAAGATGAAACGAGAATGGAAACTTCAAGTGCAACCTCGGGACGACTTTTCTAGAACCTAGTCTGAATTGCCTTTACTGTGGAGATTCAGCTCGTGTTGGTTTCAGGTACACATCTGTTACCTCTTTTAGTAGTACCTGCCTTCGAAGTGACCGAAGCCTGTACTACTTTATGAAGCAGTCTGACAGCGAGGGCATGATGTAGCGTGAGCTTTACGAGCAATGTAATGAGAATGTGTATGAAATCATTGAAATGGACTCGAGGATGAAGACGGAGTTTGGATGTCACTGTCAGTGGTACCTTCCTCCTTCAGCCTTGGCAACTACGTCACCCAAGTGTATACACTGAATACAACAGTAGAGCGCACTGCGCAGGTACATAGTTTCTCTGTCCCACTAAAAGCCTTAAATTGGGACCATAATCGTAATATCCGCAAATATTGACACTAGTGATCTAGGCCAAGAAATAGAATCGAAGTAACTTCCGAGTACGGAAAAAGATCTTAGCTATGAAAATTTCGCGAGTTAGATTGTGTAAACAAAGGCATTCAGCTCATCACAATGAAAGATGCTGCATGCATGATATATGGCTTTGAGTTTGGTCAAGTCATAATAATTCTGCAAACTCAAAGATCGATTAAATTTAAACCACAATAATAATGACGATCATCACCAGCCCACAGACAAGAGATGACGCCGCCCCTCTTAGCGGAACTAAGTAGGCGATTCGAAACATCGGCGCCAACTTGCCAACAAGGCTCAAACCCCCCTTTTTTTTATTGTCGAAAAACCTTGGAAGCTACGACAGCTACTGGCCTATGGCAGCGTTGCTAGGCTGTGTGTGCCCAAACGCGCTTCTCGGCAAACGGACAAGACGGTTGGAGCCGTCAAATTTGTTACCGGGAGCTTATCCATTTTCAGAACTGCTGGTCACTCGGAGGAGCTTTGAAGTGGACGTTTCAGTTCAATCCGTGATCATCAATTGTCATCATTGATGTCTTTCAAACCACTTCAGAGTTCCCTCTTGAATAACTACTCTGACCCGAGTCTTCTCACCCTGCCCTGAAATGCCCGTCTCCTTTAATACCTCCCTGTCCAGTAAACAAGGACGAAGGTTCAATGAGCCGCAGTCTCCCAGCAGATGATCAACTTGACCGAGCATGGCAGACACTATCAGACAATCCAAGGCAAGGAGGGTCTCTCTGTCAATGGATCACATCGCTCGATTCTCCTGTACACGTCGCATCTCTAATGCCCTATGCTGCGATCTCGTTTCCAAAAGAAACTGTCAGCACACGGACTACCCCGTAAAACCTAATCAGAGTAGAAATAAACAAAATATCACTCACCATCACGGCGGTCATCCGAAATGTTGACGGCTGCCGGGATCGGGTAGACTCGATGTCCTGTTCATTGTCCCTTTCCTGATGAGGACTCTCCCTTTCTTTCAGTAATCAGCCGTCAGTCCCCCCTTTTTTTCATCAATGTATTTTTCTGGGGATTGTTTTCCTTCCTCCTCCTTCTTTTGGTGGGTGATCTTTTAAAACTCGGAACAGTTGTTTATGCATCAATATCTTGAGGCTGGGAGTCATTTTTTGCTTTCGCTGTGCCCAAAAGTCAAAGCAAACCGGGCGCCCACCGACCCGCTTCGTCTCCCCCAGCCAGAGCCAAACAGCACCAGCTAAAAGTCCTCCACCCTTTTCCAGCCCGTTTCCACCTGCTTAGAGCTAGAGACAGTCTATCATCCCAATCCCGTCCTATCTCCATCTCATCTCCTTCGACTTTCCTCACTTTCCCACCGCTTCTCTTCCTTCTTCTCCCCTCCTGTATTCTATCCATTCTCCCTTTTCTTTCTTCTTCTTCTTTTTTTCCTTTCGTTTCCTTTTTCCTCGTTCGCCCTCACCTTTCGTCCATTTGCGTTTGCGACAAACGTGGGTGTGCCGACCGGTCTAGTAGGTGTTCCGCGGCTTGTCTTGGGTCTGCCGTCGCCGCATTTTCCCCCTGTCCGCTTCGCTCGACCACCCCTCTTCGTTGAGACGCAAAAACCACCCCCCCATCGATCATGCTCTTCAACGCGGCAAACACTCTGCTTTGTCAATTCCACCAGCAGTGTTGAGCCTGTGCAGGTTGTGGGAAACGAAGGGTCTCCATTATCGAGGTTTCGTGGTTGACAATCGCGTCTGAGACAATTCTCCTTTCCGCGTTTGATCTCCCGATCCTCATTATTCGGGGCTGCGCCGCCGACGTGTTACCGAAGTAGGTAGTGGATATTAGGTAGAGGCGAACAACGAGAGAAGGCAGTTCTGCAGAGCAGGTATCTACCACTTCTTTTCTTTCCCTGAATTCGCGAAATCCGTTGCCAATACGACTCGTTCGGGTTCTACTGCTGCTTCTGACCTGGTGTCCCGTGTCGTGCTTACTGCACCGTTCTTCCTACCCCATCTTCACCCCCATTGCCAGTAGCTACCCTCCTTATCCTCAACTCTCTCCAGTTCGTCGCTGTCTCCATGTAGATAGCTTCCACCAATGATATCGACTGACTGGTCTCCAATGCCTACAGCTCCTCTCTCGACTTCTTACTCAAGCAATTGTGTGACCGACGGGCATTCGAAAGCGATTGCGGTCAGCAGAGGTTACATTCCATTGCACTTTCGTCACCCTCTGGAGGGATTTTCACGTGTGCGTATTCAGCCACGCTTTGCCGATCGCGATTCGTCCAAGAAGCGATTCTGTCATCCACGTGTGTCTGAGAGGCTATCTTAGCCCATCTTGCAGCAGTTCGTGCTGCACCTTAATTAACGAAGGTATGTCGCCTGGTGCTATTTGAGCAGTCCCTGAACAAACATCCGCCCATTCTTTCACTGTCTGCGCACCATCTTCCCACCAAATCCCCGCTACAACTCCGCAATTCCATTATGCGCCGCAACCCTCCAATGTCTTGTCCGAGTACTGGCAAGCCTCGCGACGACCGAGTCATCCACAGACCGCCGGCGGCACTATCATTAGTACAGCGCTAAGTTTCCAGCAGCTAGTCTACGTCCCGGTCCCGGCAGCTTCTACGGCTATGAGCAACCCCCGTCAACAACCTCCTCCGGTGTCCACGCATGCTTCCCCCGTCATGACCTCCGCGGCAACTTCGCCGAGTCAGAATCACCGCTCCAACTACCCAGATCTTCTAGGCACTCCACCCATTCCGCCGCCCAGAACCTCGTCTACTCATCGCAGTCAATACAGTCCCAATGCAGCTTCGGCGACTTCTACGGAAAGGGTTTCTGGATCTCGACACGCGAAGAACAAAAGAGACGACGATAGAGAACGCAGTGGGGCAGATCGAGGTGTGAGCAATCGTGAAAAACTTGAAGACGGCAGCGGCGAGAACGGTCGGTCGCAGCATAGAGGCTACCACTCGCCAGAGGAAGGATCGAGGAGAACAGGTGGGAAGGGCACACCCGGCCAAATGGTTTCTTCTTCCGGGCACCCTCGCTCGGAAGCAGTTAGGGAGCCGGAGCCTGTACCCGGTCGGGGTACCCTAGTGAAGGAGTCTAGCACGGTGATTAACCAGGTGTTGGTGAGTGATCCAGCGGTGGATATTGAGAGAGAGCAAGTACGACAAGCCGATGCCCCAGTTTCTCCCCCCACGGAGGGTGCTCCGGCCTCAGGATTGGGCTTGGTTGGTAGTGATGGTGTGGATGACGGCGGACGTGGCGGAATGCGCAGTCGACACGACTATAGTAGCAGCAGCAAGCGCAAGGAGACGACGTTTGGGTCATACGTCCTCGGACAGACCCTCGGGGAAGGTGAATTCGGCAAGGTCAAACTGGGCTGGAAGAAAGATGGCAGCATCCAGGTCGCCATCAAGCTCATCCGACGGGAGACTCTGGGATCGAACCCGAACAGACTGCCCAAGATTTATCGAGAAATTTCAATCCTGCGCGACCTGTCCCATCCGAACATAGTCCGTCTTCATGAAATGGTGGAAACCGATCGCCATATCGGCATCATCATGGAATATGCGTCTGGAGGCGAACTCTTCGACCATATTTTGAACAACCGCTACCTCAAAGATAATGCCGCTCGACGCCTGTTTGCTCAACTGGTGTCCGGCGTCGGCTATCTACACAAGAAAGGCATTGTTCATCGTGATCTGAAGCTGGAAAACTTGCTGTTGGATAGGAATCGCAACATTATCATCACAGACTTTGGGTTTGCGAACACTTTTGATCCGACAGACGAGCTTGACGATGAGATTGAATACAACCTTACCAACAAAGAGTTTGTGAAGCGGATGCAACTGGACAAGACGAATTCCAAAGGGATGAGGCGGGGCGATTTGATGCAGACCAGCTGCGGAAGTCCTTGTTATGCGGCCCCAGAGCTTGTGGTCAGCGACTCGCTCTACACCGGACGTAAGGTGGATGTCTGGAGCTGTGGTGTCATCTTAGTAAGTGACCCTTGTCTTCTTCTTTTGATTTTCTTGAAGTTGCAGCGACATTGGCAACATTTCTTTCTATCCTTGTGTCGACCTGTATATTGGCCTGTGCTAACGCGAAGGTGTTTAGTATGCTATGCTAGCGGGTTATCTGCCCTTTGACGACGACCCAGCCAATCCAGACGGTGATAACATCAATCTGCTGTACAAGTATATTGTCACCACACCTTTGACTTTTCCTGAATATGTGACACCTCATGCTCGGGACCTCTTGAGACGCATTCTCGTGCCGGATCCCCGCAAACGGGCAGACCTTTTTGAAGTAGCGCGCCATAGCTGGCTCAATGAGTACTCTCACGTCGTATCTCACATTACCAGCAGCACAACTAAGGTCTCCGATATTGCCAACACCACCGTACCACCTGGTAAGTTCATTTTCAATTGCAGGCTTATCCTCCTTGTTGGCCCGACTGGCTTGCTGACACGTTGGATGCAGAACGTCAAGACGCCCCAGCTCTTGCCCGTAGTGCCTCTGTTAGAGAGCCTCCAAAATCCTACCAAAGCGCCGTTCCAGCTGTGGGAGGTCTCAGTCACCATTCAGGAGACATATCTCAGGATCAACAGGATGAGAAGCCTAAGACTCCCCGGGACGCGAAGCGGAGAACTGTTCAAGTCGAGTATGTTGCTCCGCAGTCTCAGACTGCGAGAGGAGAAGCACCAAGTGGAACGGCCACCGCCGCTCCACGCCCGTCTGGAGATCCGCGCACTCGCGCCCGGTCCGATAGCAGGAGTGGGGTCGCCGATCCTCAGACAAGCTCCTTTGCACGAGAGGTGCCGGTGGAATCAGATGCTCGTGGAGGGGGCTCGAAGGATCCTACACGTGCTCCACCGCCAGCACACCTTCCTCGTTCGACTTCGGACAGTGTGGGCCTTGTGGGCACACAGGGCCCCGTGTCTCAAGCTACACGCCCAACTACTGGTGGCTCCATGGCCTCATTCAATGCCGGTCGGTTGCCATCCAGAGGTTCTTACGGACAGCCCGTTGCGCCGACGGTTGCAGCAACCAATGCTCAGGGACGGCTTGCCCAACCAAAGAGCAAACAATATGTCATTTCAGCTCCGATTCCGCAGGACCCCTCACAAATGTCTATTGGTCGCCCAAGCACTCAGCAGCTTCCATCCAAATTCAACACGACTCCCCGCCAAGAATTGCCCAAGGGCCACAAGAGATCGAATACTGTCTCCGGCTTCAGCGAAAAGATATTCGGACGATCAGGGTCTATATTCGGCGGTCGTGTCGCACAGAGCAGTGGTACTCGTCCAAAGCCTGGCAAGCGTTACCCTCCTCCAAGCATGAAGGACCCCTTTACCGGCGAAGGCACGAGGACTTCGATGGACTCTCGACGCTCTATGCAATACGGTTATAACCGCAAGATGAGCGAGACTGGCCCAGATAGACCTCGCAGGTTCTCACTCCTGCCGCCGTCATTTTCGCTCAAGGCCTTCTCGTCGTCGAGCAGATCCCAAACCCCTGATGGAGAGTCACACACCAACCGCTCGACTGAAGACCGCGGTCAACTACGCCCAGCCACTGGTCCCACTCGACCGCGAGCCACGAGCTACGGAACACAGGATGCCATGGGTATGGCGACAGAAGGCCCCGGCGACGAGGCCATCACCCAGGTGGACCCGGTCAATTATCAAGCCCACATTGACCAGCAATTCGCGGTTTTGCACGGAAGTCAATCGAGTCATTATCAGCCCACGTCCTACAGCGATGCCTCGGCTGAGCAAGTCTATCAGAATGATTACGATAATTACCCTGCCCACCAGTACTCGAATCAGTCCAATCCCAATTACTACGAAGGTTCCAACGGCACCTACGATAGCTTGTCTCGCCAATCGATGCAAGCTGGTCGCTCAGGTAGAGGTGCTGGTGTGCTCCAAAAGAACCACCGAAAATTCGCAGATGCGTACGAATATGAGCGAGATCCATCGCATCATTCGGGTAGCTCGGGCGCAGCGAGAAAGGTCATGGATTTCTTCCGTCGACGAGCAAAGTCCCGAGCTGGCGACGATCGGTAGTTTCTCAAAGTCAAGTGATCTGAACGCGAACCCATGAATTCCTCATACATGAAGGGTCGACCTAGTTCCAGGGCATCTTATCTCTGGTTCGGCACTATTACACGCCCTTCTGTTTGTTGCTCAGGGAACGATAATAAGGAAAGCTGGATTCTACAGGGTCCTGTGATTGCATCTGAAAGCGATAGACACTCGATCCCCGTTGTGAGAACGAAACCATATCTTGCAACCTCCATGATTCGATCCGGGCCGCACGATCCGAGCAACATTTCATCTACCGAAGTGAGGACTGAAGCCCAGATGGTTCTGAATTTCCAAGCATCGAAAGAGCAAAGAGGCTAATTGGATACCCCATGATACCCACCCAGCTATCGTTTCCTTTGATTGCGTGCAGCTGTCGGTTTGTCCTCTTTACCAGCTACCGTTTGTTCCCGTACACATACCCATTATCTAGCATTTACCCATTTCCTTTGTCAGACTACATTTCCTTTAGTTTTTCTCTGTTCAAATTTGTTCCCTTTCATGTCATTATAACCCCCGGTTGTAAAGTGATGCTACCCCTTTTTTGCGATTTTATCTTTCTTAGCCATCTTCTTCTCTGGTCGGATATCTTCTCGGCATGGTTTCCATTCGGCCTCGAGGTGGTTTTGTCTTATTCCTTTGAGGATAATTTAATTTACTTATTGTGATTGCAACTTTCCCCCCCGAAGCTCCGACTTCATTTTCACCTGCGTCTGCCATCATATGCTCATCTTCTTCATTTTCGTTCTTCTCTCCATGGGAAGGCTTGGGCGCAGCGACGACATTAGTTTTGGTTCCAGGCCGGTCTCCGGATTCGAGTCCTGCCCAGGCCATCCTTGTCTCTTACGTTGCTTCCAAATTTGCCCTTGACCCGTCCCGCTAGATTTGCATGCCCCTTTTGTCTCTGCGGGGCGCGTGTGAGTATATTATTGTTCTTTATTCCAGTTCATCTTATCGCTGCGCACCCTCCATCGTCTGTAGCGTCTGCTCAGGTCTCACGGGAGAGGATTCATTGTGATGGACGTGTAAGTTTTCTAGGTATTCAACTGGGTTAAAATAATGAAGTGGGATAATTCTTTTCCTGTTCCAAGGAAGTCATGTCCACCGATGTCATATTGAATGTATGTGTCGACGTAGTTGCGTTCCTTGTAGAGTGTCACCAAGCGAGCCCGCCGTGCCAGATCCGGTGTCCGCCGTACCGAGGTTACCCGGACATGCCTTCCCACGGTTCCATCAGGGCAAGGACTCTTGGTTTCCAAATTCCCTCCGCGGGGGAGGCGCGGGGGAAAACCAACGGCCAAGAGAAAGCCAAGCCACGATCGCCCCCCTGAACCTTGGGACGGTTCCACCCCCTGAAGCCCTGGCTCGGCGGGTTCAACTTCCAGCACTACCTAGACTAACTTAACTGTGCCAGGTACTGCCTCGTACAGCGTACGCCGCATGTACAACGTACAGTAATTCATATCGTTGCACAGCGCAGAGCCGAGGCCCAACGTGTCCTCTGTACAGTATTTACTCGGCGAGTCGGTGGTCGAGCACGGAACGACTATTTGGCCTTGGCTCTGTACACTGCCGCAACGGGGGAGGGGGGTTGGTCAGATGATCATCTGCAGAGGGTGAAGGTTGAGTAAGACAGTATATTTTAGCCTCCAGGAGTGTATGAAAGTAACTTAAGTCTAAGAGTAAGTGGTCCTCCAGAAACAAATCATCTCATATAATACACGTGCAAGAGAAATCCTTTTCTCTCCAGCGGGGTATCCGACCGAGTAGCTCAAGTTACTGTTAATGTCATATGTATGTGGATCTACGATATCACGACGTCACTCGATACGTTCTTATGGGGTTTGCCTTGGAGTAATTAATGTATGTAATGTACCACTCACACCCGTTCGTGTTCGAGGTCCTCCCGAATTTTCAAATGTGTTTTCCAATTCATGTGCAAGACTTAGTACGGAGTACGGAGTACTGCGTTGGTCGAAACGGGATGATGCAACGCGCGCACATCGCTGACGCAATGCTGTCTACAGACTATCAATAATGTCATTTACGAAAAAAAAAAAAAGCTTCCATAAGTGTAGATAAGCTACCCGCAACTCAATCATCCAATGTTCTGCAAGGGATGGCACGGAGAAACAATAACGTCAAGAATCAAGGTGCTTCGATGGCTACTCAAGAACCCTTCACCGGAATGTGGGATTGGTACTCCGTATTTTACCCAAGGACTCGTGCTGTGGGGAAACGGGGTTGGCGGGGCAAGGCAAGGGAAGGGTCTAGATCTACAAATCACGGATCTCGAAAGGGGTGGATGGGAAATTCCCAGATCTACACGGGGTTGGAAACGGACCAGGAATGGATGGAGAAAATATACCTGGATAAAGAACACAACCGAGGTAAATAAGGTGAGATTCCGATAATTCTGTAGAAAATACGGAAGTAGACAATGTCCATCAAGTACGACGCTGACGGTGTACAGGAATATAGATGCTGTAGAGGGTTCCTACGACAAGCGTGCTGGAACAAGCACACCGCTAAGTATTGTCTACAAAGCCAAGATTTTCGCTTCACCCCAGCATATTTCTCGGCAAGGCTACAGAATTGATCATTATTGAAGTTTGAACGTAACATGGCTTGGCGGTGGAACAAAGACCCGCAGCGTTCCAACTTCATTGAATGGGACGGAGTATGAATAGGCTTATCAGAGATCTATCAGATAGCACAGGGCTTGGCAAATATCAACGTCCTTGGCAAGGATCCTGAAGAAGGGGCATGTCCCTGTTTGTGTCGGCAGCCAGCCATGGCTTCCCGGTTCGCTGCACCCCAGGGAAAAGAATAGAAAGACAAGAAATAAAATGATGAAGTAACCCAAGCCTTCCAGCTGGCTTCCGTTCCAAAAGCCCCGTTCCCATTCCTTAGTCCGACAGCGTGCACCAATGAGATAAACAAGGAAATGCCATCCAAGAAGACCTCCCAATTTCTCCACCTCAATTCGGCTCAGGCTCTTGCAGAATGTAGACCACATGAGGCCTCCTCTCGGAAAAACAAGGAGGGAAGTGCGCCTGAGTATCGAGACAGGGATATTTATTCGCAGCTTTTTGAGCCGAGGTAACGCAGTTGGAGCGTGATTCTTGCATCGGCGATTATTTTTCGGTCATGATTTTCATCCGTGTAGATTCAATCGCTGGATTTTGGGCCTGTCTGAGAGGGAGCATCATAGCCTAGGAAGAGAAAGCCACCGGGAAGACGGGATGGCATCTCATTGATCGAAGACTCGTCGGTAGCGGTGGACGATGTACTGTCGGAGCGTTGGAGCTTTTGAAGACTAGGAGTGTCATCTCTGGCTTCCGTTTGGTCATCGATGGCGCTTGAATCAGGACCACAGTGAATAGGAGCAAGGACAAGGAACTTGTGGTTCGGAGTGTAGGTATACATGTTGAGAGAGGATGAGTAGATGTAGATGGTCTGCAACAGATGCCTTGTTTTGTTTTTGCAGGAGTGCCGTGAGAAGGAAAATCAGGCTGTGATGATTGTTGAGAATGACCAGAAGAACTGCTCAACTGAGAACAAGAGACCGTTTATATACCCCGAACTGGAATCTTTGCCAAGGCGAATCCGGGGGAAGGGGTGTCAAGGCAAGACTCAAGAGTGAGGTGAATGTGTAAGATGCCGATCAAGTGCATCTCGGCGCCTCCACACTGATAAGATGACCGAATGAACGAAGGTCAGGTCAGCATCCTCCGAGACTTAATGTGGAACAAAGCGATAAGCATGCTGAAACGCCTCTGTCTGAGGTGGTAACAGTTCAATTTTCCAAGAAAGGCATGAAGGGGCCCAGACGCCACCCATATAATCTCATAAGTTGTTGCTTTGGGCTGGTGGCACTATTGCACAGGAAAGCCATGGTAGACAATTGTCTACCGTCTGATACGGAGTAGTTGACTGCGGGCAGCAATTCGCAAGGCATCTTCATCGATTGCGCAGGCGTGGTGTTGCACTAGCAGAGGGGCCTGGTCCATAATCCATTCCGTGTGCTGTATGACCTAACTCCGGATGATCAGCAACAACACATAAAAGCCAAGAATTAGTCTCCCACGACTATTGAAGATGGCAGATCATTCGTCCAGATCTGTGGCATCATGGATAGCACCATATCTCCTGCTGCTGCTGGCATTCATTCCCAGTGCCCACAGTGCCTGCACACGTAACTGATACCTGCATGAAGTCGATCGCCTCCTATCGGCTTGGCAGTTCGGTCGGAATTTCGGAAATCAGCCAGAGGACCTCATTAGGCAGAAGCCGGTGGTAGTTATCGATATTGTAGATGATTTTGCCCGACAAGGAGCTCGAACATCTCAATGCCTTTCTTGTCAACCGATGAAGCAGGTATTCACAAGGACAATCGAAGAAGAAAAGAAAAGGAAAGTTCTCAAAGAAGGAGCGACGCAAGTCACGTGGAAGGATCAATCTGCGAGAAGAACAAAAAAGAACAAAAGAAAAAACGTTCCCAAGTACCGCCGACTCCTCATCATCGACGTTAGATCAATCCTCGATTCATTCGATCTCGATGAATCTCCTATCCGCTCCGGTTGAGCCAACGGCGGCTATGACCATGACACTGGTCCAACCTGTCGGATGTCGCTGACTAGGCGCCCAAGCCTCAGCGCCGTGTTTTTCGTTCGATCCACTTGCTGTGGCGGCTGAGAGAGCAATGGAGGCTGTCAATTCCATAGGAAAGTTCCTCCACGGAGACGCCGCAGTTGCTGTGCCGATGGTTATAACAAAAAGGACATGTCCACTCTTGCTGATGCTTAATCACAGTGGAAATCTATAGGCGGAGAGTGTCCGTACTGCCGCAGCGAAGAACCACTAGTTACTCGGGCCTGACATTCATCCAATATCACTTTGCCCTGACACGGCCAACGCCGAACTATATGGAACAAAGGTGGCCTAATTCACTCCGAAAGTCGTTTTCTGATGGAGGTGTGACATTCTTCAAAATAATGCCTCGTCACAGCTCAGCTCTATAAGGCTAATTCGCTTTAAACTTGCAGATATCACCAACTGCGCCTTTATACCGAGTCTCATTCGTTTACACGGGTCTGTCTGGAGCACTACATTCCGGAACGTCCTGTGACGATATCCTCCTCTTGCAGATCCAATGCTCTAGTTCTTTATCTTTCGGCTATCCAAGTTTTCTATTTCGTACATGCACGCGAAATGATCCTCCGGTAATGTTGATGTGGGACAAATGCCTATCAAATGCGGCAACCCTGGTTGGAAGAAAAGTGACCGCAGCTCCTTGTTCTCAACAGCCTAGGCATAGAAATCAAGAGAGGAGATTGGGAGACCGGCGTTTTCGAAGATTTCATGCCCGTCAGTATCTCCAGGACACACATGATGAAGAACTGCATGCAGGCGTCAGTCCGTCAGCGAGAAAAAAAGCCTTGGGTGTGCAGGGTGACATTCATCAGGTGGTCGGTCATAGTGCCTGACTGCGGCATAAGAACATACATCCAGGGGAAGTGTTGGTTGCTAACTTCTTTGACAATAGATGGTTGGTCCCCTTAACTGACAATTTGCAACTCCCCCCGGGGAGTGCCGCAGGGTCTCCAAGATGATGTCAAGGGGTCTATAATGTGGCCGTGGAAGTTTAATGAAGCTTGGAGCAACGATGGTGATCGACCCTCCCTGGATGGTCTTCATACCTGCCATCGCCATTGGCCTCTCTTGGCTGTAATCTTTAGGCACAGAACGGGGAGAACGCCACTTTCAACGATGATCCGCATAACCGCCAACCACGTCCACTGTTGGCAGAAGCTGCGAATATGTTGTTCTGAGCAATTAAAGCTTCGCAGAGATTCTGCTCATTCGTTGGGATGGTCTCGCTTGAAGGTGATGTACGGCGAACACACACCTCTCGGAGCCACCGTTTTCCAGCGCCAAGTTTTCTTTAGTTGCCTCGAGAAAGAAAGCTCGTAATTCAATCTGCAGTTTATTGTTCCTGGACACCTTTACTTTTCGGTACAAGCTGCCGGTGCGGCACAGTTCAACTGTCATCATTCTCCTGACATCGAGGACTGACTACGAGCTCGAGCAAATATATAAAGGTCTTTGATCATCCTTCGACTCGCCCCATATCAATCAGCTTCTCACTTCCGTCTACCTCAGTCAAAGCATTTGACTCCAAGTCACTTGTCCAAATACTTTGGCACTCTCTCAATTCACTAGCTAAGCCCCTTGCGTCCTGCGCTCTGTAAATCTGCGATTCGGCATCCACAAAAGTTTATTTCGCCAAACAGCACGAGCTCGTTCCCAGCTATCGACATTATAAAGTCCTACAAAATGTGCTCCCTCTATTTCATCAAATATGACTGCGGCTGCGTTATCCAGGAAGGGGACGTTGTCTATTGCGCGAAGCGAGGCACCTCTTGTTGCAGCGTGAGACAGCAGATCAGACGGCGCGAGGGCTACAACTGCCCTTCGCACGGTGGATAGAGCAGAAAAGCAAGTAAGGATATCATTTTATTTACTTATTTATTTATTTATTGATTTTTTTTTTTTTTCGTCATCAACAATTTCTGGATATCTCTCTAACGAGTCCCTCAACTGCGAAGCGAGCATGGGTCCTGTCAATCGCATCCGCTTCATGTCGGCTTCAAGCTATTACTTCCAAGACTGCTTTCACCGCCGACAAGACCGATCCTCGATCGCTTGGGCGTCACTTTCAAACCCGAAAACATAAGAAAATACAATAAAAAAAAGTTCAACACACCCAAGAGAACGAGATACTTGAAGAAAGAGGACGGAACTTTCAATTCTCTCGCATCTGTTGAAATTTTCTGTTACCATTATCCTGTTGCTGATGTGCTTCTACTCTGCGCTTTATTTCTGTTCTTGTTTTAATCTTCTCTATACACCCCTTTGTCTTTTCTCAGGTCCTGTCAGTTGTTCGAGTTGCCTTTCCTCGGAATGAAGCATTCAAACCACCAGTGATTGCTTTCCCCCTTTGCTTCTTTTCGGGTGTACACTTTTCCTTCATCACTTGGTGAATGGTCACTTCTCGATTCCTGTTGACATTAGTGACTCAATATCACATTCTTTTGAATCATTTTCGAAGACCACTGGACCCTTGATTTACCACCCAGTATGCTTCTCCATCGACCCGGGACTGGGCTACTTACCCAAAGAACGCCTCCCAGCAGGGCCATCATATCCATGTGCAGCCGGTCGTGATGAGTAGGCCAATGACATTGCACTTTCCCTCTTCTCCGCCGTCTCCCATCCACAGTGCACCAGATAAGGCCCGGGGATCTCCTCGACATCTCGACCAGAGACTGAAAAGAGTGTCCTTCGTATTTCAATGGTATGCCACTCCTGTATTGCCGAGTGCTTTCCCTGGTATTACAGGGTAAACAGAACGAGGGAGTGGCCAAGAGGCTAAGAGTTGGGTGGGTGCACTGTTGACGCAGACTTCGCACAAAACGGGTGGGCGAGGACTCGCTGTAAGTGTCCGGAGTAGAGTCGAGAGGGGAGCCTTGGAAGACGAGAAGGTAGCGTTACAGGGTAGACAAATGCAGTGCGTCTTTTAAAAAAAAAAGGTGCGCATACGGTCCAAAGCCTGGGCCAATCTCCTACTTTCCACTACCTTCCAACAATAACGCCAATAACGGGGGGAAGGGGGCGACAGTTGCCCCTACCTTGAAATTTGGGGCGAGCATGCCGATTTGATCGGCTGACAGCCTCGTGAGGGAAGTTGTCGGGACTCTTCTGTACACGTCGCATTTGTACAAAAATGAACCACTCGAGTGCCGAAATATCATAGCAGAAGGAGAACATGGTTGCAAACTGGTGCCACGCATGGGCAGTCTATCGAGACGCGAAGGTGTGGGAGTTGGCGCACTTGTACTGTGAGGAATATCTCGCAGCTGGCCGTTTGATCTTGCCACTGGCAAATATTCCAACCCATGTGGCCCGCTAACTTGCCTCGTTTCGTGAGTAATTCCATGCATAGCGTAGAATGAGTGCTTAGTGAAAGAGAAATCGGATCGCATGTCGCGTCCGAAGCAGAGAATGCTGCGCCGTAACCCAGAAAGTTCCTGCTGTTCTTCGAGGCGAGGTCTGTTGGACAATTGCGCGCTTAGAGTAAAAACTAGAATTAGTAGGATAAAATCATAGAATGATATATGTTTGCCGGGAATACATTATGGGAAAGAGATCGAAGCAGCATGCCCATGCAGTGGCGTGTACTCTGGCGGCTTCGAACAACCAGATCGGGGAAGCCATGCCTCCTCCGCAAGGAGCATGGCTCCAAAGTGCCGGGGGAGCTCGGAATTGTCCCAGATGTCGAGGCAGAAGCGCCTTATCTCACGTTGGAGATTGGTCACCAATGGTGCCGATTCCCATACGGCCTGAGCACCGGGTATCAATGGAGCATTGAGACTCACGTAGCAAAAATGACTCCTTGGACCAGACATGATGACAAAACGATGGATGGCCTGGCATCGGCCGAAATGAGATTGATATTGCATTAACCCCGCAGAATGTTTCAATCAGCTGATGTTGCGCAGCCTGACAAGATAGGGTGAAATAGGTCTGGAATTGACTCCTTGTTTGTAAATCATATGTCGGATGAAGTCTCAACTGTGTTAGTAACAATGCAATGCAGACGAGAAGCAGGTCCAAACGGCAGCGAATAACCGCATCACTGCGGATCTAGATATCCATGATGACCCTAGGCGCTGAACTTCCCGTTAGGCCAAAGTAAACTCGAAGTCTAGGCTTGGTAGTTTCTGCATCTTGGAAATTCGATCCAACACTTGGAACAAGTAAAATTGGTATAGTAAGTAGTTCAGAGGCGTCGGAAGTTAGGTAGTACTTCCTCTCTCCTTTTTAGAGTATGGCCAGGAGGCTGTTAGGTAGGTAGCTTCACGTTGGCGCGGTATCACCCGTGACGCAAAGGGACTTGGTTGTCAATATGCGAGACAATCGTTGAGACAGGCCGATTTCATGGAAGGCCCGTCTGTTCATCATAATTTCCTGATTCCAGCCATTGACAAACCAATGGCGGATAAATGAGGGTTCGAATGTTGGTTCCAAGATGTGGATTAGCATTGTGAGGACGACAGGGTACATGGTAGTTCTTCGGCGGTTGTGCCCTTCTAGCCCAGCAGTAAGACTCATTTTCTGCCGTAAAGGTCCTGGGAGATTCGAATCACAGCGATACAAGGCGGCTGAACCGTTCCCCTGGGACAGAACCGTGTCAAAGCGGTGTGAAGAGACATGCATAGGCCAATACACTAAGCAACTGGAAAGAAATGAAATCATGGGGCCCGGAGAATGCGTTATTGAACATATAGCAGTTTTCGGGTGTAAAATGAGGGCGTCAGAGGACAATGGCATTCTGAAGAAGTAGTCAGCAGCCACTGACCTCAGGCCCGTGCACGTGATATCGTCATTGGCCCGCGACCTTCCAACTGCGACTTCAGAGTCCAAAGCTCTCAATTCCCCCCTTCTCAAAGCACTTCACACGAGTCATTGCGTCGAGACGAGAAGCCCAGTTGCACATGTGATGTCCATAGACGTCAACTGGGAGACAGCCACCTCTGGACCGGATGGTGAAGCTCTGGCTGAGCGCATCCGCTCTTTCATCCACGACAAATTCCAGCAGGTGGCCCTCCCGCGCTTCATCCGCTCCGTTCAGGTCCATTCATTCGATTTCGGAACCATAGCCCCTGAGCTCGAGATCAAAGATTTCTGTGAACCTTTCGAAGATTTCTACGAGGAGGATGAAGACGCCGACACGTCGGACGCCTCCGAAGACATCGTCCCGGAGCAGGAAACCGACTGGCCGGGACCGCATGCAGAACTCAACGAGTCGAGACTTCGAGATGGAATGGCGATGAATCCCCAGCTGCGAGTGCCTTCGAATGCCGAATTTCAACCCTCGGCTCTGCGGTCCCCAATCGCGCTGGGCGACCATCTGAACCCTCACTTCCTCCCCCGATCAGGCACACCTGGCATACCCGGCGGAACCTCGAATTTGGGTTACCACCTCATGTCCCTCGGAGGACTTTCCGGAACACAGACACCCCTTGCTGCCGTGGCTGGCGGGACTCCATTCGCGAGTGGCTGGTCGGATGCTGGATTGGGCCCGGGGGGGAGAGGCAGGCCGGAGAGACCCTCGATTGTGCAACAACGCGCCGAAGCCGAATTGGATAATAGCTCAACCTCTCGCCCGTCAACAGCTAATACGATCCCCTCACATCCCTCTCTGGGCCAAGCTGGCAGCTCACCCCACAATGCTGCTGATTCTGCACACTCCAGCGCAAATGGTCAACCAGATCCCGGGCACCTAGATCCTTCCGCGACGGCGCACCCTCTCCATTCGCCTCCTAGGATGCGTGAGCGTCGGCCCGAAGACTTCCAAGTTCTATGCCGCGTCAAATATGTAGGAGATATAAGGTTGTCCTTGACAGCAGAGATACTGCTCGATTACCCCATGCCCAGTTTCGTGGGGCTGCCTTTGAAGCTGAACGTCACGGGCGTCACCTTCGACGGCGTTGCCGTCATTGCATATATCCGCAAGCGAGTTCATTTTTGCTTCCTATCCGCCGAAGACGCCGATGCTTTGATCGGATCAGACGAGCAGCAGGACGGGAATGATGGACGCCCGCGCTCCCGTGGCGACGGCGCTGCTTCGCAAAAACGCTACGGAGGGCTACTGCAAGAAATCCGTGTCGATAGTGAGATTGGCCGCAAAGAGGATGGAAAACAAGTCTTGAAGAATGTTGGCAAGGTTGAGCGCTTCGTTCTCGCTCAGGTACGCCGGATCTTCGAGGAGGAGCTTGTCTACCCTAGCTTCTGGACATTCCTTATCTGAGCTGCAGGATGACTGGCTTGCATTACATGTTGTATACGTGCGGTAAAGGTGCATGTGCTTAGCACTCGAAGCTTTACGAAGATTATGCCTGTATGAATAATTACTTTTCACAAGCAGTCCCTTTCGGTAACGAATCAGACTGTCCACAGTTAAGAATTTCACGAACTCTTGACTATACCGAGTTGTAGAGGGCGGTATATGTGAGATGTACCCTATAAATGTGTTTTGGATTTGTTCATGCTATTTTGAGCGGAAGATGGGGCCAAAACCCATTACGCTGTTACTCCTGCATGGCGTATGGAATAGATGACAATAGAGAATTCTCAATTCAGCTGAACTGAAACCACGAACAAAACAGAAGTCTCGTCCGGCCCTTGACTGACTCAATTCCAAATGATGCTGGTTGTCTTCCAAGGGAAGCTCCTCGTACGACGATGCACGAGGCTCTCTTAAAATTCAGTGCGAACGACCAACATCTTCAAACGGTACTTCTGACGAATAACATCGTACCAGGGCTGAAAGCTTGATGCTCGTGAAGTGTCGGTTTATGACTGCAGATGGGTTGATTTACCGGTCCTTCTTGGGCGTCTCCTCAGACTTGGCCGAGACCTGGTCACCCAAGTTGTGGTACTCGCGAGTCAATCCCTCGGTCTGCTTCTTCAGGGTCTCAATATCACGCTCCTTGGCAGCAAGCTCCTTCTTCAGGCGGCCAATCTCGCCCATTTCACCGGCTTGAGCAATGCGCGCAGAGTCCTTTCCACCTGCCTTCTTGTCACCCTCAAGCAGCTTGACTCTGTCCTCAAGGCGAAGGACTTCGAGAATCATCATGTAGGTACGGTTGAGGATCAGGGAGAGGAAGAGCGTGAAACCGCAGAGATACATATTGCGTTGGGAGTAGAACTTGCGGGCCTGGACTTCCAGACGATCAGCGCCAAGCGCGGCCGCTCTGCTGCTCATGAAAGAGATTTCATTAGAGCTCTGAAAAACTGACCTTGAATGACGAGATAAGGGGAGGTTTTTTCACTAACCCTACGCCGCCGGCTTCTTTCGAGAAGGAAGCCAGCTCAAGCTGCACGCGGTACACGCGATTGACGCTGTCGATGAAGAGAATGAGGATAAATATGAACGTTATCTAGGCATCGATTAGTACTTGCAATAATGGGGGTGCACAAGCATAGTTTATTCCAGACGTGGCTTGCCTTTAACCCATATTGTAATTTCGCTACTATTGGACTTTCCGAGACGAAGGCAAACAGCTTCCGCTTCACAGTGAAGGGAAGTGGGATGATGAGGCCTAGGAAGACCACCATCTCAAACACCAACAGAAGGAAGACCTACGACACATCACAGGGCATGGTTAGTCTAGGTATAACAGAAGGAGGTTGAAGTCGGTCGTTGCGTCATGAGAATCCATGCAGCGACCGGAAGCACTAGGCTGCAATGTCGGCGGGAACTCATCATGCAGAACTGACGACAGGTCAGAGCTAGTAGAACATACAAGGCTGTAGTATAGAGTCATTTTGACGGAGAGAAGCCCCAAGATCCTTGAAACACAAGACACTGGGTTCAAAAGAGCGGGCTGAAAGTCGCAACCTGAATTGGGCTTTGGCACAAGGATTTCAGAAAGTAAACAACAATCGTAAAAGACACGGATCCTCTGATAGCTAAAGCAGGAGAAGCCAGCAGGATCGAAATGTAGTCGAGAAAGAGCAGTCTTGATTTCAATTGGGGAATCTTGATAGCTTGAGAAGGATTGGGGGTGAGGTGGTCTTTTTCAGCTCTGGCTGGTGCGTGGAGGCAGCCGAGCAAGACGTCATTGACGTCCGAGACCAGAATCCCCCACGTGACTGGAGTGTCTACGAGACATTCCAAAATTTCCAACGTGCAGGATTCGCTATCTATGCTTATCCTGATCCCCGTGGATCTTCGCCATGCCACTGCGTAATACGTCATATGCACCCGATAATTCTACAGACTTTGTTTATTTATAGAAGAAATAAATTATCTTAGTTTGTTGTAGCTGCGATGGATTCTCTTACGTCTCGAGAATACCCATCAACCCTCGGCTTCATATGCATTGGACTTGTGCTTCGGCTCGAAATGGAAGTCTTCGTGGGTTGGTCCAAGGAACATCTCTCTGCAAAGAGAGAAAAGTTAGGCTCATCGTTTCCTGACTGAAAGATTGAATATCGTGGTACCGAACTTACGTTATTTTGATCCAGTCCTTGTAGTTTTCACTTGCCAACAGAGTTTCCAATTCATTCCTGCCCTTATAGGCAGGAGACCTATCTTGCATGTGCGGAGGGAGATATTCAAGAAGACCGATAGGTATGTAGCGATGAGTGAAGTTCAACCACTCGAGCAAGAAGCGTCTTGTGGTGCCAACACCGTGCTCATCCGATCCCCATGCTTCCAAGCCGTACTTGGCGAACTTTTCGACATATGTCAGGCGCTCCGATGCTGACTTGTCGAGATACTGGCCCGTCTGAATCTCTTCAAATATCCAGGGTTTGATCAGTGCACCTCGGGCCACCATAACGGCGTCGACTCCAGCGTTTTCGATGTGGTCATTATAGTGCTGGTGCGAGTAACAGTCCCCGTTTCCAAGGAAATAGACTCTTCCACCGTTAGGTAGTGTTCTCTCATCCGGCTCACGGATTGTATCAGCTACCACATCAGCCTTCTCATTCAGTCTCTTGATAAGAGCGGCGCATTCGGAAATATAACCCCAGTCAGCTTGCCTAGTGTACCGCTGCTGCCTACTCCGTCCGTGCAGAGTTATGGCGGCAACGCCAGGAGGTCCAATATTGAGCACGTTGTTGGCCTCGTAGCCTCCAAGAACGAGACGCTCGGCGAGCTTCAAAGCATTCGGAGCGTTATCCTTAGTTCCCATACGGATCTTGGCAGTGATCGGAATTTGGTCAGATACAGCATTCATACCGCGTAGAATTTTCTCGAGCTTCGACGGATGATCCAGTAGAGCGGAGCCTGCTCCTTCACGATACACAAGATCGATGGGGCAACCGCAGTTCAAGTCAATGACACGGAGGTGGGGACAGAGGGCCGACAACACCTCTGTGGCCTTTAATGCCTGCCAAGGTTTATTTGCGGCAATCTGAGCACCGAATCTGAAGTCCTTGGAGTTATCGTAGCCTTTCACAATGCTGTCCCTTTGAACGATGTTCGGCGGAAGCATTTCGGACTCGTGGGCCTTCATCAACGCCCACTCAGACTTGGAACCCTGGATCAATGGCATGCTCATAGCCATCTCCGAGTAGGTGAACTGTGCGCCAAGCTCAGTGCAAAGTCTTCGGAAAGGCATATTGCCTTGGGTAGTCAACGGCGCCAGCGCAGGAGTCTCCGGTCCGAAATAGATCCGTCTCTTCTCTGATGGCAGAAAAGGCGTCTCGGTATACTGGGCTCGATTGTCCGCCTTCTGTTCTGTGGTATCATCGGCCTTGTCCTCCACCTCCTCGCCATCTTCCTGCCGCGATCCGTGTAAGTTTTTCTCTATTTCTCTGGAAGACTTCTCGAGCCAAGCGTTGAATGCATCAGCACGAGGAGTTTTCGTCTTCTTTTTCATGAGCGCAATCTTGGCATCCATTGAGACAACATTGACAAGGCCTTCTTCAGTTGCATATGGCACAAGGGGTTGGGCTTTCTTTCTGCGTTCCTCGTCTTCAATCAAAACCAGTTCTTTCCGTCCGTCGGCAGTCTCCCGCTCCGTCGAATGTGAGCCCACGAAGCGGCACCTCCATCCGGCGAAACACTTTCCGTTGGCATCCCAAACTGGACACATACCATTGAAGGTTGTAAGGTCTTCGCGCTTGTGTTCTTTCAAGTAAGTCCGCAAGTCATGTTCAAACCTGCACTTGTCACCAAACTTGCATTGCTCCGGCGAAAACTCAGGGCTGAACATCCTGGTGGCGCACAGGCCTTTTGCATCCTCCGATCTTGCAAACCTCCGAGCTGTATTTTGGCCTTTATTCTTCTTCTTCTTCTTCCCTTTCTGTTCCTCTTCGCGCTCCTCGTGGTGAGCGGCTTCCGCAGCATCGTCTTGATTGGTTTCGGCAGTGGGCTTCTGTCGCGTCGTAGATTGGACAAGATACCTAGTGTAGAATGGTTAATAAAGTGACTCGGACAATTCGAAGGGGGGGGAGGATCACATACTCAGCTTTAATCGGAGCTATGCCCCTCCTCCGCTGAGGGACATCATTGTCGGCCTGACCATTGGAGGTGACCGGCTCAGAAGGTTCATCCAATCTCACTCTCTTCGACGGAGGTTCCTCAAAGCCATCGGAAGGTGCAGTGCCACTGGGAGCACCATGTTTGGGAGCAGTTGGCTCTGCGCTGGAGATCAGTGGATTTGCCTCCGAGGGCGGCGTTTGAGCTGTAGCGGAGTCCATTGTGGAATTGTGATTACTGGACTGACACCCAAAATGACAAGAGCCCAGTCTCACGACGCTTTGTCCTCAGGCCTAGACTCGAGAATCTCTCCTCTCTAGCTGTTCCAACAATGCCACAGTTGCACCGCTCATCCAGAAAAAGTCCACCCACATCCCACCAGGATCTCAAGTGGCGCAGGCGTGTTTGCAATAATTTGCAACCAAACTGTGGCGAGGCGATGGCGGTGCAAGTCGAGGACTATCTCACGTGACATATACTGGTCACTGTACTCCGTACGGAGCAGATACAGTAATGCGTACTGTACCAGACCGACGGGTCCCATCCCACGGTAAAGCCCACCGAAAATAAACCTTCTAGAAGGGCGTCTCGGGGACTCGGGCTAAATATGACTTGACGGTGCATACTCCCTGGTATGTAACACCGTTCACGTATAACTGTACGGAGTAACGCCCCAGCCTTCTCTGCAGGGCAATCCCCACTTCTGTTCCTTCTGATCCGTTCCATCCGCTGCTTCTATCCCGTAGTAGTATATTGTGTTCTTCTGGTGCATTATGAGAAAAGGGTATACTGCGCAATATGAACGCAGTCTAGATCGCAAGAGCAAAGTCAAACAGCGAATGAAATGTCTGAATAGGGCAACCTCAGAATGTCGATCTTCGAATTCCAAAAGAAGACAGTGAGGAATCGACCTTCGGCACTCAATCAACTTTTTATATCGCCTGAGCTTAGCCTGTATGAATGCAGAACCTCCCTATACGTATTACTCCGATAGTAATCTGCAGATCTCGAGATTGTACCGATGCAAGATTTCATGAAGATGGTGCACAAGGCTTCGGGACTACAGAGTCCTAGAACTCTTCATGCTAGCACCAAATGTCGGCTTCTGAATCGTGAGAAAAAGGAGTAATCATTCTCATCTTCAAACCTACATATTAATCTGGGTATCGAACTATGCTCATGCTGCACGCAAAACAATTAGTATTTTGATTTTCACTGATTCACAGCCCATTCATTGCAAATTTCAAACAGTCCCCAGAATCATAATAATCCAGAGCATGCATTCAAGACCAGGTATGTATGATCGCGGACCGACGAGGTTATTTAGCCGAGGGAATAGCAACTGTGCATTGTGTAGTGTGTACTCACCCAACTATAAGGCGAGCGCATAGATCACAAGCTGACCACGGGATAACGTCCGAGATCTTATAGAAGCACGACTACTCCGTAGATCGCATGAACCTTCCTAATTTCCCTCGAACGATCAGCAGTAGAGTACCTCGGTGGATTGGAATTGACCAGCATGCCCATGCCTACTAGAGCAGTGACTGCGTCAGCTCATATTCATCATCGATCATCGGTGTGACTCTGCAGATGCTAGCCCACCCCCTGTTACAGAGTACTCTGTAGACGTTGCAGCTAAAACATCTACGATCCCATACTGAATCGACTGTGATCGAGCTGGATCTACGATTCGACGAGGGGCATTGGTGGAACCACACCTGAAGCATGGATAGTTCGGACTCCGGAGTAGTACAGGACGGTACGTACGTTACTACGGAGTACGAAGTACAGTACTAGTACCACTGGATATCGCGGATCAACGCTTCACCGTCTAACTAGTGAAACCCAAAATGCGTAAACGGCAGGTCAGTGGAATGAAATCATTCTAGGCGGTGAACTCGCTGCGGCTAAAGACCAGAGATCCTTCTGCCGTGATTCTAGCGCCAAAGCCAAGATCGTCTCAATTCCAGAGCAAGCTGCGTTGGGAAAAGGGAGACCCAGAGACTGAATAGTAGTTCGACTGTACATTGAACTCGTTCAACAGGTGGCGATCATCTTGGACGCATGAGGACTCGTACCGAATGAATATCGAACAGTCATGAATCGAGTCCCAGTCTCTATCGGTTGGCATGAATCAAGGATTCTCAGCAGACTGCAGACTCACCATGCTGGTCAAGTGCCTGCTTTGTAATGCAACCGATAGATTTCAAGTAAAAGTGAGACTTGATGAACAGCATTGCCATCTCTCGAGAGACAAGATCTAGCGTTGCCTTGTTCATCCAGAATGCTGACAATAACATATTCGGCCGCATTCAGTTCCTCGGAAGGAGCTGAACGAAGAAGACCTGGACCAGTCTCAAGATAGTAGCGAGGACTGCGAACCATGGATGAGAAGCCTTGCATAGCCGTTGCAACTTGGAAGTCGCCGTCAGAACTGTGAACAGGTTGCTCCAGAGTCCACAGGAAACTCGGGAATCAATGTCTCGCCGTTCTCCCGATACTAGATAGAAGATCGATACCGACTTTCTAGAAGATCATGTGCATGTCGATGTTGACTGTTTAGTGCCTGATGCATGATGCACCATCGTTGCAGCGACAGCAGGAAGTCCCAGATTGGTACCAAGTAATCAATTCAAGCAGACCGGTACTGCGTACCGTGTAATCAATTGGACGCCGATGGTATGGACGTTACTAATCCTGCCAAGCGCCCCTCGAGTGGTTGGATGGCGAATGCAGAGCGCCTTCCCAAGTTCCCGAATCCCACCGTCATCGCTTCCATCATCGACTTTCTTCGGTAGCCTCTAAACAGTCCAAAGTCCAAACTGCGTCAATTGCGGTCCGCCGCCCAAACCCCGTCTGAGTCTGACGGTCCACCCGCCCATTGGAACCATAGGTCCATAGCTTTGCTCTGGTGGATCCTCTCAGGTAATTTGATCACCTGTCTTGGTGAAGCCCGGCAGTATGGCTAGTGGCTACCTAGGCAACTTAGTCTTGAAAGTTGAGGGTTGCAATTGGCGCTAGAAGCACACTTGTCACCTGGTGTCTTGCTGTTTGACGATCGTACCGTACTCCGTACCTCGTATGCCGCCATACGCCTCGTTAACTTACAATACCGCCTGCCCAGAACCGGAGGTGTTAACTTCACTCTTACTTCAGTCAACCCCGTTTTCCCGCCAGTTGACCTGTCATCCCTCGACGCTGCCAAAAAAAAAGGAGCTCCTGCTTTCTGGCGTGGCAGAGAACCTCCTATTCCGTCGCTACGAATCCTGTACAGAATCTCTGCTGCGTCTGCCATCGCTATCGTTTCAAATCATTCTCTCTTTCCATCTACGGCTATCTTGTATTCGTAACATAGCGCCACCCTTTCCCGAATCCGTCACGGTTCCGCGGGCCCCCCAAGCCAAAGCGGGACAACATCCGAGGGTGGACTTGCTGTGTGATTCCGCCTAACCGCCATCGAGGGACAGTCTTCATGCTCGAGTCTGAAGAATCGCGAACTCCTCCTCTACACCACTCTCCGGCCGTCAGTGACCGCGACCGCGTCTCTACTCGGGAATCGACCCCCGTCACCACTCCCATCGGGTTTGGCGTGTCATCGCGCAGACCGGATAGGGAACTCGACTCCCATCCCCCTTGGCCTCGAAAACCCCTCGACTCGGTAAATTCACCATTTTATTTCGATCCCGGCGCCTTCCATTCCGACCTAAAGCTCGACCACAACTTCGCTCTGTTTCCTTTGTCACCTCCCACATCTACCACGATGACCGGCGCAGCCGCTCCGATTGACATTGCCACTCGTCAGACCTCTGTCTCGCCGCCGGGACAGCAGGCATCGAATTTGACATCCGCTCTGCAGAAAGCCAAGGGCGAGCGCTTGGGCAGCATATCTCACGCAAATGGAGTCGGTATCAGCATGTTCAAGGCGCCTCCTCCCCGAAAAGATTCGATCGGTGCAGCTACCGCGCAATGGGGGAATGGGACGAAACCGATCTCTGTTTCGGGATCCAACCGCGATAAACCTCGCCGAGAATCGCTTGCTGGAAGCTTAGTCGGTGGAATGAGCTGGGGTGGTGTTTCGGTCGGAAGCTGGATACGTGATGAGTGAGTCTATTCCGTAGCCTTTCCAGGAGGCCGCCAAAATGCGCCCTAGTATCACCGTTTCAGTATCGGTGGGCTGACAATATATGCAGTATAATAATGACTGGTACCTCGCCGTTCACGTTCCAGTCGCCTTCCTTCCATTCATCCTCGTACCTTCCAAAACTCGAGGCCAACTTCATGCGGGACTTTTCGTGCTGCGGCGTGACTCTACCCACCCTCCACGACTTATTGCAACACTACGAAGAGGCTCATGCGACAAAATCGCCTCACCAAGGACATCGTCCGAGCCAAGGCGACGCTAGAGCTGCGTTAGCGGCAGCAGCGATCGCTCAGCAACAGAATCAACAACAGGGCAATCAAAGTCGAGGTTTGCAGCCAGAGCGTCCCATTGATATGCACCGAAAATTGGGCCAAAGCCAGTCAGTTCAACAGCACTCGGATCTTGATGCGATTGACGATATGGAGTTGGACGAGCCTATGGGCGACGCAGATGGCTCGCAGTTGTTTTCGCCGCAATTGCGAGATGCTACTCAGGGTGGCTTCGGAAACCCAAGCCAGAGGGTCCCGCAGCTAAACCTGGCCATGCTTCCGGGCCATCAAAATTTCAAGGGTTCTCAGCCGGGTACGCCAGTCGCTTCCACGCGGCCTCTCCCTCTGCAAAATAATCCCACGGTGTCTTCTGTCAATACGCCCACATTAATGGCGAACCCTCTGCAAACGTCGCAGTTTCGGAACACTCCCGACTCCTCTGGCCCAGGAACGCCTGCGGAACTGGATGAAAGCGTGGTTGGTGGCTTTGGGGATCTTACGATGCAAAACAACTTGATGCAGAACCAATCGCAATTCGCTAGGTTTGCTGGTAACAATGACATGGTGGATCTCTGTATCGATGAGCCTGCGAAGCGGTTGTTTAGTCCCAACGGTGGATTCGGTTCTCCTAATGCTCATTTCAAACTTAGCGGAGCTCAGTACGGCCCCAACAGTGACATTGCGCGCCGGATTCGGGAACAACAGCTGCTTGCCGGTGTTCCTGACACCACCGCTCTTCTTCCAAACGAAGAGCCCAAGCCGTTCAGATGTCCGGTCATTGGCTGCGAAAAGGCCTACAAGAATCAGAACGGTTTGAAATACCACAAAGCTGTAAGTATTCCTGTACTTGGTCCAATCCTGCCGAGCATTCTCGTCTTACAAATTTCAACAGCACGGTCACAACAATCAACAGCTACATGATAATGCCGACGGTACTTTCTCAATCGTCAATCCCGAAACATCAACGCCATACCCCGGAACTCTTGGTATGGAGAAGGAGAAGCCATACCGATGTGAGGTGTGTGGCAAGCGCTACAAGAACTTGAACGGTCTTAAATACCACAAGTCACACTCTCCACCCTGCAATCCCGACCTTCAGCTTGCTGCAGGGCGCAATCTCAACCTCGGAGGCGGAGTCATGCAAGGTCAGAACATCAACGTTGCTGGGGCTGGTCTCCCTGGCATCGGCGAAGAAGGTCTTCTGTGAATTGCTTCTTTCTTTGGCAACTTTCGGTTTTTCCTCTGCTAGTCGATTTGAACGACCCTCGGCGGCTCCGTCGCTTTACATACGATTTAATGACCGGTTTGGTGGCTTGGAGTTGCTTGGTATACCATCATGTCCCACTCAATATCAGTTTGCCTGTAGGCATTGATGCCCTGGACCTGATAATAGATTAACTTTCTGTCAAGATTCGTGATACGAGTTGTTGCTTTTCTTTTTACACTTTCGATACATCGTGTTTGATATTGAAGTCTTTTTTGGGTTTGTCTGTTATTGTCGACTCGAAACGTTTTGAAGATCTGGGAACAAAAAAAGTCCGCTATCGCAACAGGATGGGTCGTCATTAAATACGCATTTCCTTCATTACATTCTCTCCATTGACGACGCTCTTCAAGATTCCTTTTCAACTCTCAATAACCCACGCCTGATGAGACATCGAATGAAAGGATATGAAGGGAAAGGATCGTCACGACATCAACTGCTCCGGGATAATTGTACTCAATTGCCCCCAATCAGAGAACCTTGAAAGCGGGAGCGGAGTACCGGTTCGGATTGAGATTACGAGAATCACGCAGCCCGGTCGTTTACGTCTTATCTCTTAATGAGCGGGAGATGTCATTTTCCGCACGGACATTGGCAGGCAAGGCAAGAGGAAGAAAAAAAAAACAAAATATCCCTTGGGCAAAAGGGGCGGTACTTCGGCGTCAATTCATGTAGATAGATATGTTTTTGTTTAGCTTGTCTCTTTGCGTCAACGTTTTGGTTTCTTTGACTTTGTTCAACACATACCTATTGCTTTTTTTACATTGCTTTGTTGTCTGGTCTTGTTTCTAAAGTCCAGCCTGGAGAAATTCGGTTTGTTTGTTCTCGTGCGTTCTTATTCTGCGTTTTATGGTTTGTTTTTTTTTTTCCTGCTTCTGGCTCATTTTTATGATGATAGAATCCGTTGTCACTCCTCTCGGATGAGAAAGAAAAAAGTTTCAGAAATTTTACAAGTTGCAACCCCGGTCTTCTGCTCACCTGATAGCATATATTTTTTCTCTGATTTGGACTTGAGGATGGGGTTGTTGAATGTAGTTGGGAGGCAGGCATTTTCGATGAATACCCTATATTTTTCTTACCTCTTCCGATCGACACGTTTCGATTTACTTGCTTCGGGTTTCCCCTCGCGTTTCTCACTCCTCAGGTGCAGAGACACATCGACCAGATCAGATTCAACATTTCAACATTTCAGAGATGCAGAAAGAAACAAAATCTGCCTGGACATGCCAAGTAAGGATGGCAATGCACTATCTACGCCAATACATGGGCGCCATGACTTGACCATGACCTCCAAGCACACAATTTATGATATCATCGCGTCAAGTCGGTTAGTTAATCGCAATAGGAATGTTACATTTTGAGTACAGAAGCAGAGGGACCGAAGGAATATTTCCTTTCATGTTAAATTATTATTCTAGCTCAGCTCGGATGCACTCAACAGTGAAAAAAGAGTTCTCCCTCACGAGTAAGTGATTCGCGCATTTGTAAGGTCAATTCAAATGGGAACATGAACAAAAAGGATATAGACGTCCTGGAAGTTTCAGTTCAAGAGTCGTCAAAATCGGGAAAGGAAAGAAACCAGAAAGCCATTTGCGCCAAAACCATCCGGGGAAAGTGAGTCAGCAGGTTTAAGACGTAGAGCGGAATTGCAAATTATTCTCATCGTAACGCGAGGCGATAGAACTTTTTTACAGATGAAAATACGGTCGGGCAAAAGAGAGCCCTGAGCACTTTATTCCAATCAGGAGAGCAAGGCACTTGCTGGTACCCTGGTCTACCACTCGAACTCGCCTTGTCCCTTGTGGAAGACATATCTGAGAGAAATTGTCAGTGATGGGCAAATCAATAGGTTTGTGATCTGGCGATGCACTTACTCTTTACCACCGGTGGTCAAAATTCCGTCCTTCAGTGTGCACTTCCACTTGTTCTTCACCCTTTGGACCTTGTCGTAGGTGCAGAGCATGACCTCCCCCACTGCATCATCTCCCTCATGTTCCTCAGCTACTAGGTCGTCCGGGTCGTCAAGATCAGAGTTGATAGCATCTTCATCATCTTCCACCTTGTCATCGTCGTCATCTACGCCATCAAACTGAGCGCGTGGCACTTTAGGTACAGAGGATGGACCCGCCGTCGATTCTGACGATGCGGATTCACGGGCAGCGAGTGTTGTGGAAGGCTGATGTTCCTCAATGGGAAGGAGAAGACCGCCACCTTCTAGCTGGAGCATTCGGAGTCTCAATTGTTCACGAAGAACTCTGTCGCCTTCTCCATTTTGACGTTCCGCGGCCTCTCTCCTCCGAGCCACCTCCGCCTTCCATTCGGACAAGGCATCGCCGGCACCATCAGTTTGGGCACTGCCCATGGGAGGCCTGGGTTGTTGAGGCGCAGCAGGATATGGCTGTTCTGTCTTAATTGCCGGTCCTTGGCCATTTGCACCTTGGGGATTCTGGGGACGTGGCTGTCCTGGCATTGCCAAAGGTCCTTGAGATTGCGCCTGCAATTGACTGACGGAGTTGGCAGCTGCAGCGCCGTATCTCTGATGCAACATGTTCGCAGCCCGTTCACGCGCCGATTGTGGGTTGGGCGAATTAGTAGGCATCATGTTGTTGTTCATGACGGGTAAGCCAGGTTGACCGTTGACCCCCGGTTCGGTTTTGATGCGTGGCGCCTGGCCCATGGCATTAGGTGCAGAACCCATGGGGACCGGGGCCTGCATCGGAGGCAGAGTGCCTGGCATAGACTGTGGTAATGGCTGAGCCGGGGCATGTTGCTGTGTTTGAGGAGGAGGAGGAGTAGGTCGGGGAGCATTAGAGGGTACTGTTGCCGTTGGCGGAAGTATAGGGTTTTGGGCCTGTTGAGGAGCTGGCTGCGGTGGTGTAGGGTCCCAGGGGAAATGAGCGACTCCCAGTGACGAGAGTTTTCTCTGCCAACTCTGCGAAGCTTTTAGTGGTGTTCATCTTGAAAGGTTGCTTTCGAAGCCAAGTAACAAAAAAAAAAAAAAAAGACGCAGATAATGAAATTTAAAAGCAGCAACTCCAAAGGCAGCTTGGCGGACTAAACGGCCTAGACGGGTAGACGAAGAGGGGCCCTTGAAAAGGCTCGGGTAAAAGCGGCAGGCGGCGTCTGAGAGTGGTTGGGTATAAATGACTCAAGAAGCTGTGGCTTCCCCCATAAGGAGCACGCATCCCGCAAAACCTCGGACCCCGCTTTGGCCACCCGAGATCGATCAAGAGAGAGACCGACAGAAACAAAGGAAATCAACGGCAAGCATCAACTGATTCCTCATTTGGCAAACCCGTGACCAAACAAAGACAGAAGGAAACTAATTCAAAAAACAAAAAAAATATACACGAGCAAAGGTAGCATCTCAAACCAAAACGTCTCTCTCAACTCACCTGACGCAAATCTACAAGCGTCTGCTGGTCGACACCACTCTCCTCAAAGTCGACCTGAGAGGAGTCGCATACCTCGTTGATGACGCGCTCGAAAACCGTTCCCTATGTTGTCAACTGGTATCAGCCAACATCTTGCCGCAAATGACCGAGGTTGCGTTTCCGCGAGATAGAAGCCCGAAGGGAAAGTGAAGGGATGAACGATCGTTGGAACGACCGCGGCAGGGCTGCCCGAGAAAACACTCACCACCTGCTGATTCGACATGTTGATGAGGAGAAAAGTGATGTGAAAGGCAAACGTAGACGATTCAGGCGAAGTGCACGGCTTGGTAGGTTAGAGAGTCTGCTGTGCTGCTGGCTAAGCCAGGGAATCTATCCGTCGCAACGGAGATCCGGTTGTCACGGGCTGATGCGACAGCAACCAACGACCAAAGCCTACTCAAGCAACGCCGTACACTAGCACTTCACGTAAACCGTATGGTCTATCGACTGATCGAAAATTAAATTCTGCTTTAACAAGGTTCGGAAGACTGGCGATTTGCAGGAAATTGAGCGTTGGAGAGCAACTTGGATCAAGCGTGCCAGTGGTTTTGATGAGGTGAAAGTCGCTATGCCTGGGCGAAATCGATCATGTCGCCCGGCTGCTTAGTCACCAGCCGCCTTAGGCATCCAACGAAGAAGGGCTCCTTCTACCTACTTAGGTAGTATCGAGGTCTTCCGCTCGTCTGTTCACTTGCTAAACTGCCGTATGTATTGCCTGCTATATCAATCCAATTGGCAATCCACCTGACCTTTCGTGTTACTTGCTTACAA
Organism: Hamigera avellanea; assembly: GCA_027569715.1. Classification (NCBI taxonomy): domain Eukaryota; kingdom Fungi; phylum Ascomycota; class Eurotiomycetes; order Eurotiales; family Aspergillaceae; genus Hamigera; species Hamigera avellanea. The sequence continues at coordinate 156,634 of JAPDKU010000027.1, read as the reverse complement.
AGCTCCAAGGTTATGCGTCATCAAGAATAAAGGAAACCCACGGAGTTTGTCGCGGTCAAGGCAGCGTTCAAACTGGAGATTGTTCTACAGCTGAGAGCAAGCCGAAGAAATGGTAATCGTAGATTAAAAAAGTTCAATACCGATAATCTATACAAGAATTCAAAAACAAGATATCCTAGAGCCTTAAATACAATCCCTGCCTTCCAACAAACTCCCAGACATTATGCACACGAACGCCGCCAGCCCCTCCGAGAAAGACAAGATAAATAAGCCTGCGATGATGCATATCTACCGGATAGTCATCGATTTTGTCATCTGAGCCTTGCTACCAACACCACCCTCCCGGGCAGCGGAAGCGCTTGTGCCAGGCTTGCGCTCGAAAATCTTCCAGAACTTCAAGCTTTCATCTGCAGCGGCGGTAGCAAGGAGCTGACCGTCGGGGCTCAAGCAGCTGTGCAGAACACGGGTCTCGTGAGCAGGAATCTCAACATTACGAACCAGCGTAGGGTAGCTCCAGATGCTGAGCGAGTTATCGGGGAAGCCGCTCGAGCTGACGATCTCACGGTAGTGGTTGCTCCACCGCAGACTGGTAACCTGGGAGCCAGTATCAATGCTGTTGGTGCGAGCACCGGTGGTGGTATTCCAAAAGTGGATGTGACGGTCATAGGATCCTCCACCGGTGGCAAGCAGGTTCAATTGCCAAGGGCACCAGCTGAGAGCCTTGACGGCGGCACGGTGGTTGGTCTTGGTAAACTTGGGAGCGCTGAGTGATCGGGCATCCCAAATGTTGACCAAGTTGTCGTTGCCTCCAGTAGCAAGCTGAGCACCATCGGATCTCCACTCAAGGCCACAGACCTCAGAGGTATGGGAAACAAGCTCCGCAACCTTGTGCTGGGCAATGCGAACATCATGGTTGAAGACGAGACCACTGCGGGCTCCAGTGGACAATGTGTGCTTGGACCAGCCCATGACACCGACGCGGGAGTCATGACCGAACATGCTGCGAAGCTTGGTACCTTCTTCAACGTCCCAGATCTGGACTTCACCAGTTCCAAGACCCACGCCGACGTATGCACCATCACCGCTCCATTTGACGCTGCTCACGTAGGTGTCGGGAGAGGTTTCCAAAAGGCAGCTGACAGAACCGCTATCGGCAGACCACACGTAGACATTGCGCTCTAGACCAATGGCCACTTGGTTACCAGAGCTCCAGTCCAAAAGATTCAAGTAGTAGTCATCGAGAAGGCCAGGAGCATCCAGAACACGCTCTGGAGCAGTCTGCACTCTTCTACGGAATTGAGCCGAATTAGATTTCGCGGGCCTCAGAGGACGGTTATATTGTGCGCGAAGGTCGATGGGCTTCGACGACTCTGGTGGCGGTGGCTTGAAAGCGAGGATGCGCGTGTTGAGATTCACTCCGCATGCGTCAGCCAAAGATGATTCATATGCAACAGCGTCTGGGGCTGGGCGAGTGTAAGTAGTGGACGGCTCGTTGTCATCCAAGCCGAGATTCTCAAGGGCGGCAGTGAGATCATCGTCAGATCCGCGACCTCCAATGTCAAAAGCACTGGCAGCACTTGCTAGAATGGCAGAGCCCTCACTGCCACTTGTGTTTGGTCGCTGGTTCTCCTCGGGTTTAGCTGTGCCTGCAGTTGCCAATCCCTCGCTGGCAGTACGGTTAGGGATAAACCGGTCGCCTGCGTTGTGTGCGATGCGAACTGTTGTCTTGTTCGATCTCGAACGAGTCGGCATCTCTTTTCTCACACGTTCCTTAGAGGATGGAGACTGTGTAGCAGAGGGACCAGTGCCGGACAGAGTCCACTCCGAGACCCCCAATTCCAAATGCTTCGGAGACTTGCGAGTCCGTGCGATGTTTGATTTGGGAGACTCGCGATAGTTGCGAGTCATTTTCGACATGGACTTGGCGAAGTATGAGGAGAGGTTGCCGCCATAAACGGACTGTGAGGAATTGCGGCTAGCATCGGATGACTGACGAGGAGGAGTAAAAGGAGAAGAGTGGTTTGATGCATTTGTAGCCACAGCCGCTGTCCTTGTGCGAGGCGATGGGGTCAGAGGCATGCGACCGCCAGCGGTCCTCGAGGAGAAGAGACCATGGTGGCTCTTCACAGGAGTCGATACAGATGCAGTAGCCATGTTGGCGTATGTTGACCTTTCCAATTTAAATCAGACAAAGATTTCGATGTACCTTGAGCCCCCTGGGATGCTTCAAAGGCCAATGGCGGGAATCTCGCAAGAGTGGATGGCTGAATCATGCAGTTCAAATCATACAACAACGAGATATTGTATGCAGGTATGGAACAACTGATGCAGATATGGTATGCGGGAAATGGTAGATAGTAAGAAAGATAGTAGGAAGAGAGGTGAAAGATGGGAGGAAAATAATAATTGAGGTCAAGGGGAATAAATACCACTTCTTGCCTCTCCTATACTTGAGATTTCGTCTCTCCGGGCAACCGTTACCTGAGGTACGACAACAGAAGGAACCCACCCGCCGCTCTGGTCTAGCCGCAAATAGTTAGGTCCACTCTGACGGGACATGCGGCTCTTTTCCCCATCTGCACTGGTGCAGACGCCGCCCCCGTTTTACGCCGATCGTCGGTCTTGGCACTGCCCGATCGGTTCTTCTTTTTCTGCGCTCTGATGTCAGACTCGCACGCAGAAGAGGATGTGAGAGGTGCTTCAGCCGTCCTTTGGAGCTGCAATTCTCCATCTTCATTGTACGGATACTTTTTGAATTCACTTCCTTAAGACCTGCATTTTAGTTGTTTATCTCTGGGCCCGACCCTATCCTGATGGCTCGGCAACCGCCCTCGACACCTACTAACGCTTCTTTGGCGTCAGCCTCTGTCATCTCCTTCCAGGACCCACCCCCATCCTGGAGCGGCCCTTCCAGAGGCCCAAATCCGATCCCTTCCTCTTCCCCCTCTCTCCCGAACCAGCCCACATACCTCATGCCCACCAGTCCAGCAGCAGGTCACCGTGGTAGCGTGGACTATCGCCCGGCTATCAGGAAAGCCCAGGGTCATGTCCCAGCATGTCTCGTCAATGCTTCGGTGACATACTGCGGCAATGATCAGATCTACGCTTTTGGAGGCTTCGATCAGTATACTGACGAAGGTTCGTTGATAACCAAAGAGATGTCACGTAGAAGCTAATACCGCAGCAGTGTACAACCATGTTCTCAAATTAGATTTGAACCTTCTCCGATGGGAATTGGTGGACAATTACGGTGACATTCCTGGTGTTCGCATGGGTTTGTGTTTTCCGCTCAGCTCTTCACATACTACCCAGATGTCTTTGATGGAAACTAACTTAACATCCCCCCCTAGGTCACACTGCCACCCTTTACCAAGGAGACAAACTAATCGTGTTTGGTGGTGAGAATGAGCATCGCGAATACCTCTCCGATATCGTTATCTTAGATATACCCACCTCCACTTGGACCCAACCCGAAGTTCGTGGGCCGATTCCGCGGGGAAGAGCGCGCCATGCGGCTGTTATCTACGAAGATAAACTCTTTATAATTGGTGGGGTGACTGGAGAGAACAATGTCATTCTTGATGACCTGTCATATCTGGATCTGAAAACATGGACCTGGTCTCGCACATGGAGCTTCACAGCCCGATTCGATCATACCGCATGGGTCTGGGGCGGCCGTCTTTGGATCTTCGGAGGACTCGGTCCGGACATGGAGCGCACCACTGATATCTGGTGGTTAGATCTCAAAGGCTCCCCATCTCTTGGAATTTCTTCTTCACAAGGTATCGTGGATTCCCCCGGGACAATCAGCGGAATGACTCATAGTCCAGGCTCTGTAGTTAGTCCATCTCAGCAGCTGCCAGGTCGGGCTGGTGGTTACGCTGCAAATTCTGGGAGTGTACAGATCCGTACCTTCAGTCGACGCAAGCCGATCGCTCCAGGCGCCATATCCTGTCTCCGGTTCCACTCTGGCCCTCATGTACCTGCCTTATTTTCGGGGACTCACTTTCAGTTCTACGCTTCAGGCGTTCTACTCGATCTAATCACTCCTTCCGAGACCGTCCGGACCTATGAATGCAATCTGTCATCCCTGGAGCTCGATACCCTACGCTGGCAGAGACTGGCTGATGGCCAGGAGATTTTCAAGCCCGGTTACCGATGGCATTACTGCGCTGTAAACGCCAGTGGCACAAAAGCATGGTTGCTAGGATGCAGTCTTGATATGGGCAATACGCCAGGGTCCAGCGATGAGAATCATATGAGCGAAGTTCTCTGCATTGATCTTGAAAAATATGGACTGCTGGGAAACGAATTAGCCGCCGACCTGTCTGACCAAAGTCGGATGCTGTCACCCGAACGGCCAGGATCGTCCTCTGTTTCTGGGCTAGGCGCAGACCTCTCCGCAGTTTTCGATCAACCACCCGAGTCAGGTAGTGGAGCAGATTTCACTATAACTGCAGACCGCGATGATCACGAGGATCCAGACGGTGCGGAGGAGGCTTCATCTACGCCGCAGTCCCAACCAGCGTTTCTCCCGCCTGATGCGGCTACTTCAGCTCCCATTCACGTCCACCGGATCATTCTGCAGCTCCGATGGCCACATTTCAAACGACTATACTCTGCTCAAATGGCGGAGTATCATACGAAGAGGATGCATATCCCAGAGCCATATTCCGTCGTACGTGCATTCTTGTACTACCTGTATACCGACAGCATCTCGGGTCATCCGGAATATTGCTCGGATATTATTGATGTAGCAGGTATGCTCGTGATGGCGAATCTATACGACATGCCCAAGCTACGTCTGCTGTGCGTCAATCGGTTGAGCCGCGAGCTGGCTGTGGAGAATGCAGCAATCGTCTGGGAACGAGCTGGACGAACCAACGAAGAATGGCTGATGCGCCGTGCAGCTCAATTCTGCCTTACGCACTGGGGTCGTGTCGTGCGGACCGACGGCTTCAAGTCCCTCAGCCGACAAAGTCTGATTGAGCTTTGCGAGGTGGTCGACATGGAGGGGCGGGTTCTGGCTGGCCCCGAATTGGAGATGGTTGGCGCATTGGGAACGGATGGCCTTGGTTCAAATGCAGGTTCAAAACGGCCTCGGCTTGCCATTGCCGGCAATGCCGCTGACGACGTAGATGACCTCGATGCTGATGAAGCGGAAAGCATGGAACTTTCTTGAATGAGCGGTGTTTTCTGGGACTCGACGAAAAAGTTTCGGTCGCAAAGGATATGTTTTACCGGTGTTTGAGGGGGGCATTCGTTATCATCATATGGACGGCGTGATTCGTGTGGATTTTTGCGGGACACTTTCCGGATAGCATTGATGAGGAGTTGAGTTTTACACTGCATATCAGGCCCTGCATGTCTATGATTTTCGTTTCGTATAAAAACATATTCAGAAGCTTGGTGTACACCTGACATGTCTTTACAGCCAAGCGATTGACAATAGAACTCGGCATGCGGGCCGCCCAGCCGGTGTCTCATCCTCCGCAACCCCCACATGCTTACTCCAGGAATGATTCCTGCATCATTCTGATCCGTCCTCGCGCGGATTCTCGCTCAAAGCGCATCGCTCACATGGTGCGAACTCAGCATGACACTTGCTTCAATCAATGCCATCAATCTACTCCTCGCCCCACTTGATGCTCTTGTGGTCTGATTATCATCAGCGGGGAGAAAAACAGAGATGAAAGGAGATATTTAAAATGCTCATATCCCTCCCTCTGCTTGCGCAACCATCTCAGTTCCTTTCCCAAGACAAGAGACCCATCGCCAAGCTCAATTCATTTCTCGATTTGGCACTTTCTCTTGGGTACCTTGAAATCGAAGCACATTGTGTCTGAGATCTAGCCCTGAACGTTACCTCGCAGAAACAAAAGCAATCAATCATGGGCTCAACTGCAGTTTCTCTTCCCCCGGATTTCCTCTGGGGTTTTGCCACAGCCAGGTGAGCTTGATGTTTGCTGTACACAAGGGCAACGGATCATGGATCTTGCTAATCTTAATACAGCTACCAAGTTGAAGGCGCAGCAAACGAGGACGGCCGTGGACCCTCCATCTGGGACACCTTCTGCAAGATACCCGGCAAAATTGCCGACGGCAGCTCCGGAGAGATTGCATGCGATTCTTACCACCGCACGCACGAGGATATTGCGCTCTTGAAACAATACGGTGCCAAGGCATATCGGTTCTCGCTTTCCTGGTAGGCATGTCGTTCTTCCTAGTTTCCGGCAAAAAAGAAACAAACCACAACCAATTTACCCTTATTATCCGGCAAAGAAACACCCCGGGACTAAACCGTCGTTCCACAGGTCCCGAATCATCCCTCTCGGGGGCCGAAATGACCCTATCAACGAGAAGGGCCTTGGATTCTACTCCCAATTCATCGATGACCTGCACGCAGCCGGCATCATCCCTCTCGTCACCTTGTTCCACTGGGACTTGCCCGACGAGCTGCACAAGCGATATGGCGGGATGCTAAACAAGGAGGAATTCGTTGCCGATTACGCCAACTACGCTCGGTTGGCGTTCAAGACCTTCGGCTCGAGGGTCAAGCACTGGATCACGTTCAACGAGCCGTGGTGCAGCAGCGTGCTGGGATACAACACCGGCACGTTTGCACCGGGCCGAACCAGCGATCGGACCAAGAGCGCCGAGGGAGATAGTTCGCGCGAATGCTGGATCGTAGGGTACAGTCTCCTGGTGGCTCACGGAGCGGCCGTGAAGATCTACCGAGACGAGTTCCAAGCGCAGGATGGCGGGGAGATCGGTATTACCTTGAATGGTGAGGTCTTGGGTCGCTTTTGTCTGCTTACTCGCTCATCGATCGTTGATAATCCAGGGGTAAAGGCTATGGGTAATACTAACATGACCGTCCGGGACAGGTGACTGGACCGAACCCTGGGACCCCGAGAACCCGGCCGACGTGGAAGCCTGCGATCGCAAGATCGAGTTCGCCATCTCCTGGTTCGCCGACCCCATCTACCATGGCAGATACCCCGATAGCATGGTGAAACAGCTCGGCGATCGCCTGCCGCAATGGTCCCCGGAAGACATCGCCCTCGTCCACGGCAGCAACGACTTCTACGGCATGAACCACTACTGCGCCAACTACGTAAGGGCCAAGACCGGCGCCCCCGGCCCGAACGACGTCGCGGGCAACCTCGAGATCCTCATGGAAGATAAGACCGGAAAGAGTATCGGCCCGGAGACCCAGTCGCCCTGGCTGCGGCCGTACCCCGTGGGATTCCGCAAGTTGCTGAAGTGGCTCAGCGATCGCTACGATCGGCCGAAGATCTATGTCACCGAGAATGGAACCAGTCTGAAGGGCGAGAACGATCTGCCGCGCGAGCGATTCCTCGATGATGAGTTCCGTGCACAGTATTTCCGGGACTACATCCATGCCATGGCGGAGGCCTATTCCTTGGATGGAGTGAATGTCAGAGCGTACATGGCGTGGAGTTTGATGGAGTATGTTCTTCTCCTTGTCGCAAGGAACCCTCCTGTTCCTTAATTTCGAGTTCACGAGACTAATCTTTCCATCCCAGCAACTTTGAGTGGGCCGAAGGCTATGAAACCAGATTCGGCGTCACCTACGTCGACTACAAGAACGATCAACAGAGAGTCCCTAAGAAGAGTGGCACGGAACTTGGTGAGCTCTTTGAGAGGTACATCGAGAAGTCGTGAATCGGAGGTCCGAACTTTGAAAGACGACATCCGAAACTTCACTGGACATTTCTCTTCCCACGTACATTGTCTATTTCTCGATGCAATCATAATATATGATCCAGAATGACTCTCAGACGATACATGAACATGAAATTCGCGATTGATGCACGTCGTCATAAACCCGTCTGACCTCGTAACGCAGAAAACCTAAAGCGCATACCGAAAGTTTCTGGACTGCTTGTCCGTCAGATCCTTGAACCCGTCGAGAATTGCTTGGGCATCAGCCTCGCCACGAGCCGTCGGCTCAGCAATGCCTGCTGCCTTGTCTCGTCGCATATTGTCCACTTTCATGACCGCATACGCCACGAGGGCCAGAACGATCATTCCAGCATAGCAGACCAAAAGACCCGTCAACGCCGAATAATACCTTGGAGCCTCGTGAGAAAAGAATATATTCGCTCCGGCGACATTACCACCCGCGTAGAGGGTAAACCACAACCCATTCGCCGTAGACCGTTTCGTATGTCCGGCGATATTCGTGGCCAGGATGTTCCAAGAAACAATCACCGGAGCACCAACGATGTACTGAAGCCAGGTGCATCCTACCAAGGTCCAGCGGTGATCGATATCCGTAAATCGGATACCGAGGAGTCCGCCGAACGGAATCAAGCAGACTCCAGCGAGAACCAAGCATCGGGAGTTCGGGACATAAGTGGCGATCAAGCCGCAGATGGGCACAATCACGGCTTCAAAGGCTCCCGTGGGAAGCTGGAGAAGGGTCGCATAGATGCCGCTGAAACCGTAGCCTTTGATGAGGGCCGACGCGAAGTTCGATACTCCGCCGTTGATGACACCGCAGCCAATCCCTATGCCGAGGAGACAGAGAACTTTAATGTCGTATATGGCCTCCAATGCTTGATTCGGCTTCATCTGTTTTGTCTTGACGCCGATCATGTTCTCTGCAACTCGCTGGACGGCAACGACGCGTTGCTTGCGGGTAAGGAATTTCGCGGAGCTGGGTGAATCCGGCATCAACCATAGGAAGATGATACCACAGAGGAGATTGAGCAAGCCGATGGTGAGGAAAATGAGCTGCCAGCTGTGAAGCTTCGTGTTCTCGGCGTGGCCGAGGCCGAATCCTAGGAGGGCTCCGACCATTGTCGCCATGCCGTTGGCGCTGAGCCAGATTGCCATTCTTAGGGGCTGTTCGGAGCGGTTGTAGAACATGGATGTAATGTTCATTACTGTCAGAGTTTCATAAGTAAATATGTCCCGCTGATTCCGGAGTATCAATGAGCCAAAAAAAAAAAAAAAAAAAAAAAAAAAAAAAAAAACCGTCTACTTACTGCACGGACTGACTCCTGCCTCTGCCATGCCCAGCAAGAATCTCAGCACGAGCATGCCGGCATAGTTTTTCGCCCCGATATGAGCAACAACAAGCACACTCCAGATCAGGATCATCCCACCAAGGTATTTCGCGATAGGGAGACGCTGGATAAGGAGGTTGGCAGGGATGGCCCAGAAAAGGTAACCGAAATTGAAGATAGCCGCGACCCACGAGTATCTTTGTCCTTCCAAGCCAAGATCCGGAATGAGATCGTAAGCGGAGGCATAGTTTAGTGAAAGCTTGTCTATCAGGGGGAGTTTTTTTTTTTTTTTCAGCAACTGTCACATATGGGGAACCTTTATTGACAGGGAGTTTACCTAAGAACTGTATGGTGTACGTGAGATAGACCTGGATGGCGTTAGCGAAAAAGTATTCACAGGAGAAGATCTTAGACATGCGACCTACAATTGGCATAATCCTCCAGTCAAGGATCTTTCGAACTCTCGCGCTCTCTTGCTCGAGTTCCTCTGGCGACAACTGATCGGCCTCAGCATAGAGCTCAGCCCCGATATCGCGGATTTCTCCAACGCGAATCTCTCCCTTCTCCACTTGTGGGGGACTCCATGTTTCGTCTTTTTGGTCTTTGTGGATCGCCGACATGTCAAAAAGCTTCGACTTCAGAAAACCCGCCAAAATTCGATGACAGAAAGGCTTGTTTGTGACTCCAATAATCCATGACCTGAGCGAAGGACCCTGGATATAATGAATTTCATATTTCCTGTGTTATCATTCACTTGCCCCTAGATAGGGTGACGGACTCGCTATCTCTTGGCAAATTGATAAAGACGATAATCGTCGGCGATTGATAGATAGACCAGCATTGGCTGCGGGGTTGGATAGATACCCTGGTGCATGTAGCGGACAAAAGTCGGCTGTCTAGACTGGTCCATGCAGATCGTCCCCTTAGTCCACCATCTGACGCTCCTTCTCGATTCAGATGTCATCCACGTGGACTGCCTCAGGCACCCCCCGAAGGTTGAAGTGCGAAGAAGGAGAAGGAGCGAGGGGGTAAGAAAGAATACAGGGCAAGAACATCGATTGGATCACCACATTTCTTCTTGGTATCGTCGATAAAATCTAAGATAAGGGAAAACTCCATCTCAAGTACATTAGACAAAGCCATCGCATATGGTCATGCACCCGACAACTCTCGCTGAGATAGCTTAGAGACCGAACCTGCCCTTCAACGCGCTGAAATCTCAACTTCTCAAAGATCCGAATCATCAATCTTTGATCCATCTCAGACCCGACTGATCGAAACCAATGATCTTGAGGTCTATATTCAGTGTCTTGAGCATCGTCTCCATCGTGTACGCCTGATAGCCTCAGCATTTCAGTAAAAAAATATATATATAGTCTGTGCACAAAGGAGACGGCATACCTCTTCTTCTACTTCTGCTTTGTCGCTCTCGGACCTCTTCTCCTCGTGCCTTTCCTGAACATGATCATACTGATCCAGCATTTCCGCTTTCCGACTCTCCAAATCTCCCGTCGCATGCCCTTTCTCGTCGTTGTCAAGCCAGTGCCTGGAATCCTCGTTGTCCCACCATCCATTCCCCCTCCTCGTGCGCTCGTTCCAGGCCTTCAAACCGCCCATGCGAAGGACCCGTTCTTGCGCACCGGCGAACACTTCGTCCGCCGCTTCCTGACTCACCGCTCTCCATTTGGTGATTAATTCCGCCAATTCATCGTCCTTGGCAGATGACTCGATTCGAAGCGCTTGTCGCGCAGTGTCGAGTTCCGACCGGAGTGCCGCAAGGCGAGATTGTAGAATTCGCTGTTGCTTCTGTAGGTCTGAGAGGACAGGATCTGACGACGACGATGATAGTGATAGCGATGCAGGCTTGAAACGAGCCGGAGTGGGAGATGGGGTTGCAACCTCCTTTCGTTTGCGGGACTGGGGGCCCGCCAAGGGTGAATTGGCGATTAAGTTCTTAGGAGTGGGCGTTGGATTTGCAGGTTCATGTTTTGTATTCTCTTCTTTTGTTGCATTGAGCTGTGACGCATCCTGCTCAGCCGGCCTGCGGAGGGGAGACTTGAACGGCTTCGATAGAGTCGAAGCTGCATGTTCGAGACGGCGGCGTTTGCTGGTTTGATTAACGTAGGACATTATATCAGAGGCATTCATGAGCCTTTCACTGTTACATTTTTTTCCTTTGGCAGGAACAAAGGAGATTTGAAAAGAACCAATGCTCGAATACTTGAGTGGGAAGGGAAAGAAAGAGTTAACACTGTGGATTGCGGAGCTTTAAGCTTATCGATAAGGATAAGGCAGCCTCGGCCTACGTCAGGTGCAAACAACGCCAGGAGAGTCGAAGACAGAACAAAGCAGCCTAAACCTTCAACATATATATGAAATTCGTAGATTCTAGAATACACCAAATAAAGCCATCAATGACCCACTCCACCCGCCACCCATTGTGCGAATTCGGGCTCTCCCGGTCGTGGGAAGAATCCTCGATCGTTATTCCCACCATTCGGAGCACCTGGATTGCCAGCACCAGGGCCTGCATTCTCATTGAGCCTTTGTCTGTTCCTCTGTTGCCTGAAGTACACAAGCACAAGCAGAGTTGCTGCCAGCGTCACAATGATGAGGCCTTCTAGAACGCTCTCGTCAAACTCGAGCTCCAGCTCGTCATAGTAACCATCCTGGTGATGGTTTTCGCCGTCAAGGCGACGATGTTCGCCATTCGTTGACGGAAACTCGTCGTTTTCTTCCTCTGCTCTTTGTTTGTATAGCTGTGCACGGTAGTTGGCTTCTTCCTCCTCGTCGTTCTCAATGAACGCCGCCATCCATTCCTTGAATGTGCGACGAGGTCTTGCTTCTGTACAGCGGTGTTAGTATCCCGCCCGTTCGTATTTGGTCATCATGGGAATATCTCCTGGTGGATTGCATTTTCCTTACCTTCTTCGTCCTGGATGGAGTTGATCTTTCCATTGGTAATCCTGTTCCAGTAGCTCCGCATCCGGAGCTTTATCAGGCTCAACTTAACAGGCAGGTATGCCTCCAGGTTTGTCTCGAGAGCCAAGTCGTAATATCTCTTCGCCATATGGAAGTCTTGGTCAACCGCAATCCCATTCTCGTGCATCCAACCCAGATTCCAGTAGGCCTGTGCACTGTGGTGGACTTCCGCGGCGGTATGGTAGCAAATCGAGGCCTTGTCGGGATCGGGTGCGGTCCCAAATCCAGACAAGTAGTAGTCGCCCATCTTGACCAAAGAGTCGATGTTAGCCTGGTTGGCAGAGCGAGTCCAATATATCAATGCCAGCGCAGCATTTCGAAGCAGTGCCGGCCGTTGCTTCTGGCCCCAGGGTAGCAGGGAGTTAAGAAGTAGCAAGGAGCGCTGTTCATCAAGAAGATAGGCCACATTTGACTGAGCATTCTCGTAACCTTGTTCTGCGGCCATCATCGCCGGGATGAGAGCTCTTTCCTTGTCACCATGCTCATAGGCAGCGTTTGATTCGGGGAAAGATGAATGGACCACTTCTGCGCGCTCTGCAACCAGCTTGTAGTAAGCCGCAGCCACCCCACAGTGACGTTGTCTACCAACCCCGTTGTTTGTCAATTCAGCAAGATAATAGAACGCTTCCATCCAACCCCAGCGCGCAGCCAACTCAAAATACTTGGCGGCCGTCGCTACATCTCCTTGGTCGAGGAACAACGCGCCTAGCCTTATCTCTGCTGCTGGGTAATCTTGCTCAGAGGCTGCTTTGAAATATGATGCAGCTTTGAATGCATCCTGTGCCACACCGTATCCGTGGAGATACATCAATCCAATCGAATGCTGGCAGAGGGCATCGCCATTGGTCAGACCACGTTTGAACCAGGTGAGAGCAGTTGCGAAGTTCTGCTCCACGCCCTCTCCACGGAGGTACATCAAACCGATATGGCCAGAGGCTTTGGAGGCCAATTTCTCGATGCCAAGTGGGTGGTTCGGATTGACCGAGCCGTCCTTGTTCCAATACCGCTTCGTAACGAGTTTGAAGTACTTCATTGCTTTGCGGAAGTTTCTCGGTAAGGTCCTTGCCCCTTCGTAGTGCACCTTGCCGAGGCTAAAGGTAGCCTTCAGATCGCCCTTTCGAGACATGAGATCCAGATACTCTAAGAAATCTTCAAGACTGGCCTCGGCACCGGCATGTGATTCTCGGAGCGCATTAGGTCCCGAGCTGGATACGCTGGCACCTTCACCGTAGACTCCGCCCTCCTCATCGGCCCAGCGATATGACTCCCGGATCATGCTGTGACCGCCGGGCGGTCCAGATCGGTAATATTCAATAGCCTTGTCCGCCACCTTCTTGTAGTAGTACGTGGCTTGGTCGCAATCTCTCGAAGTCCCTATGCCGACATGGTTGCGGTACGCAACCGTCATCTCCGACCGCGTATTTCCGCCTTCCGCGGCAAAGGTGTGGTACATCAAAGCTTTCGCTTGGTCTCGCTCGACGGCGCCCCCAATGCCCGTTGCATACATGAACCCAAGCATATACTGAGCAGTACTGTTGCCAGTCAGGGACGCCAGGTCCTGGTACCAGTGGAACGCCTGCTTGAAGTCTCTAGGGTGTGTGAAATTGCCGTAGAAGTTCATCTCCGCGAGAAGAAACATCGCATCGGGATCCAGGTCCTCTTCTGCCGCGACCTTCAACTTATCCACCGCCCTTGCAACGTTCGGGTCAAGCTTCGGTCTGCGTACATTCGCATGTGGGTTGTTGAAGAATAGGATGCGGAAAGCTTCTTTGCCATAGTGTAAAGCGTATCCGATGAGACCTGACGGCTTTTCGGGTTGAACGACGGCGACCTTGGCTTCGCGCAGGAGTTTCAGGGCCGAGTTGACGTGCTCTAGCCACGCAAAGTCATGATGGTCAGTTTGGGAAAGCTGTCAGTTTCGAGACCCGAGGTCCTCACCACTTGGGCGGGCATCTGTCTGCTCGTGCCCGCTCAGGGGAAACCCTTTTTCATCTTGAAGCGGTTCGCCGGGAATGTCGGTCAGGACTTTCGCATCGCTGAGATGATTTCGTGATTCCACCACGAGCGCTTGCAGCAGCACTGGGTAGACGGTGGAAAGTGTCAGTTCTCCATCTCAAATCACGAGAGCTCCACCGAAGCACTTACGTAGCGCCAATGGCAGGAAATGCCAGAGCCACGGCCTCTTCATGGTGTCTGCGAAAACTGGATAAGTGATGGAAGTGAGAGGCGCATTGCGACCCTAAATATCTTTCAAACACCTCTCTCGTCCCTGGGCTGGGGTTTGAACTTTGGAGAGACGTCAGATAGACTTGTGGGTTGATCGGTGATAAAGCGGTGAGTGGGCCGCATGGCTAGAACGGGCCACCTGTCCCCGCGGAGGTTCATTTCGCCGGCTTCCATATGGAGTAGACATCCATGGCATCTTTGAATATCTAGTCTACAAGAGGCATTGTCCTGGTGAAGTTTCATCATCTTTTCTTTTTTTTATTTTATTTTAGTTTCTACTCAGCTGAGCTAGGCTGGGTACAAGAAACTTGACGAATAAAGAACAGTGGATACATTAAATGAACAAGGCTCTTCTTCATGCACACATGGGGGAGAAAGCCACTAAAAAGGACCAGCGCATCTCTGTGACTCAAAACGTATGATCAAAGGGTCTGGGAAATCTAGAAGCGCTCCGTAAACTCTGTTCTCAATGAAACATGCAACAGCCAGCCCAAAAAAATGTTTGCAATTTTCGAGAAGGGCGGCTTTGGGACTAAAAAAGGGGAAAGGGAAAACCTTGACGGTTCGAACTTGGAAGAGAACAAGAAACATACATGTGGGAAAAGGCTATAAACGCCCATATTGTGAAAAGAAATAACCAACCAATTCTGAGACCTAAGATGCAGAATGATCCTTTTCTGTTTCGTCTGAATGGGAAGGTGATGGTACAATGATACAAGGGTGGCCATGAAGAGACAAAGGGTGCAACTGACTTCACTGACGTGGCGACCTATTGACATGGTAAGTAAAACTTCGCCGACAACAGTAGACAGACTGAACCTACGTAGGACTGAAAGCCGGGGAAGTGGGACTGTAACCCGGGGAGGTTGGGCCACCAGGAGACGTCGGTGAGCCAGCGAAGTTAGGCGAGGTTGGCGAATATGTCTGGGGGCTCGTAGGAGACCAGCCAGGGGAAGTAGGCGTGTACTTTGGAGAAGTGGGTGAGGTCGGAGAAAGGTGTCGGCCAGCGCCACCGATAGCGGGACTAGTCGGGCTGTAGCTAGGCGACGTAGGGCTAAAGGCAGGCGACGCCGGACTGAAACTTGGTGAAGTCGGGCTGTAGTTCGGCGACGTCGGAGAGAATCCAGGCGACGTTGGGGAGTATGAGGGGGATGTCGGGGAAGCTTGTCCGTATGCAGGCGATGTGGGGGAATACGCAGGAGATGTGGGCGCGAACGACGGGCTGGCAGGCGAAAAGGCGGGCGACGTCACGAAGCGAGGGCTCGTAATACCAATGCCAGGAGATGTCGGAGAATAGCTGAACGACGGAGAGTAACCAGGAGACGTCGGGCTGGTACTGAAGGGACTGCTTGGGGAGTAGCCGCCGGGACTTCTGGCTGCTGGGCTGAAGCCGCCTCCGAAACCACCTGAAGGTTGGTATTCAGTGAAGCCTCCCGGAGTCTCTGCCCCAGCTTGACGAATTGGCGAGAATGTCGAGTCGGGATCGGGAGATCCAATGTACGCACTCTCTTGCATAGGAGAGCCGGTGTCATACTGGGTCGCCGCGCCATCCGAGATAATAGCATCCTTGGCACCAATCGCTCCCATAACACCGTACCGGGCATTGTTCGAGACAACCGTGTTGAGCATGCTTTGGTCCAAGAAAACATCGAATTCGCCAGTTCCAGCGGGTGCCATTTGTCCTAGAATCAAATTCTCAGACACACCACGGCAGTCGTCTAGCTCACCGAAAGCGGCGGCTTCCAAGAGGATCTCCACCGTTTCTTCGAAAGAACAGCGCATGAGCGCGCCATTATCAGCACGGTTGATACCATGACGAGTAACAGGGGTGAGATAACCTCTGACGGTCATGACATCGACCAAAAGTGCCAAGTGACGGTGATTGACATAAGAACCGTCGAAGGCAAGCACTTGAGTCAATTCACGAAGCACGGCAGTACGAGCAGCTTCGATACCGAAAACTTCGAAAATCTCGATGAACTGGTTAGAGTAGGTGCGAGTAGCATCGACTCCAGGGATGGCCAAAACCGCGCCGAGCGAGGAGCCACTGGTTTCGAGGACCCATTCCTTGCAGAGCGGATCGGTCTTGCTCGAAAAGAGTGAACCATCCTCAAGGACTCGGACCTTGCTCTTCTCGTTGATGAACGCACGATCGACACCATCGACACCACGTAGAGTTAGAGTGTCCAGGAGATGTTGCTCCAGTTTCTTCAACGTAACATCGTATTCGATGTCGTCGTCTTCCTCGTCATCTTTGTAATCTTGAATCTGGCGGATACGAATAACTTGCTCATCAGCGTTGTTATCACTGAAGATAACTGCAATATCCTTGGGATAAGCCTGCTTGATCCTGGCAGCCACATCCTGCACCGTAAGCCCCTTATCAAGAAGCTTCGCTCGGCTCAGAATGATACGCAAGAGCCACTTGGACTGATGTGCGGCGTCTTCTGCGACATCTTCCGGAATGATAAAGTACGACTCCACCATGTCTCGATCGTTCTCGATGACAGTTGTCTGGATGTCGGGATCATAGTAAATCTCCGTAGCTTCGGTAACCGATCTAAGACTGGTATGCTCAACCGCGCTTCGCAACAGTTTTGCACCCTCCTTGTCGTGAGCTCTTGAAGGTTCCTGGTACACTGTCATGGATGGTGTCTTGATGTTTGTAGCGACGTTGAGAATTTCCTTCAGACGCGGAACACCAAGAGTGACGTTCTTTGACGAGACACCGGCGAAATGGAAGGTATTCAATGTCATTTGTGTAGCAGGCTCTCCGATAGACTGAGCAGCCAAAACGCCGACCATTTCACCTGGAGCCGCTGCGGCTTTGGCGAACTTACTCTCGATAGCGCCAAGGACGTGTTGGAACGCAAGTTTGTTCATGGAGTACTCGGTGACAAGTCTGCGGAACGCAAGACGGCTGCGAAGCTGCGCCTTGAACAACATTGTGGCGTTCTCCTGCGCCTCGTGTGAAATGATATCATCACCACGAACAACCAAGAGACGGTCGAGTAACGATCGAACCTGAGGAATGACTTCAGCAGGGTGGAGATCGCTAATTGTTCCCTCGCGAATTCTGAAAGTGGTTTTCGCCATTTCGAGGATTCTCTGGACGTTGATTGGAAGCTGCATCATTTCTTCGTCCTCCTTGGCCACAGTACGCAGGAAAGCCCTGTCTTTCTGCAGCTGTTCCCATTCCTCATCAAGATATCTTTGGACCGCAATATCACCAGCGATTACGTTAGCCTGCTCCAGGACTTCAGGGCCGAGACTCATCTCAGGGTCCATAAGGTCGACGCGGAACCGCTGTCGGAACTTCTCATCAGAGCACTTGATAACATCAACCCGCTGATTTTCAATATGGGCACCGTCGAGACCATCTTCTCCATAAACGAATTGGATAATGTCGCCCAGAGAGTTACGAACAGTGCCATCATATTTAACCATAACTTCTTCCAATGCCTTGACCAACTTGCGCTGGATGTAACCGGTTTCAGCAGTCTTAACGGCAGTATCGATAAGACCCTCTCTACCGGCCATGGCGTGAAAGAAGAATTCAGTCGGGGTCAAGCCACGAAGATACGAGTTCTCAACAAACCCACGGGATTCCGGAGAATAATCGTCCTTAGTGAAGTGTGGCAATGTGCGATATGCGAAGCCGAAAGGAATACGCTTGCCCTCGACAGACTGTTGTCCGACAACAGCAGTCATCTGTGAGATGTTAATTGTCGAACCCTTGGATCCTGAACGAGCCATCTGAATAGCATTGTTCAGGTCCTTCAAGCTCTTCTCCGTCTCACTACCGGCTTCATCACGGGCGTTGTTGAGTGCACGCGAGACCTTACTTTCAAAGGTTTCGCGAACATTCATACCGGGCAACGGCTCCAGAGTGTTCTCGGTGGCACTGGCAGTGATCGCCTCAACCTCCTGCTTTCGCACCCGCACCGCATCTTCGATCCTTTGGATTGTGACCGCATCAGGAATTGTGTCACCAATACCGATACTGAATCCGTTGTGCAACAACCAATAGTTGACGATTGTCTGAGCACCGTTGAAGAAGCGAACGGCAGTATCAGCACCATATTCGTTGAAGATGGTGTGAATGACACCACCCCCGCTGGCGCCAACTGTCTTCTTAGAAAACATTCCGTAGAGCAACTGTCCACCGTGGACAAGGAGACCCCCGTCGTTCAGAGGTGAAAACTTCTCAGAAAGAGGCGAGCTATCCTTGTCGACACGTAGAAGGTTCAAGCCGGAAGGAAGGGCCATGCTGATCATCTGCTTTCCGGTCCATCTTGGTCTCGGCTTCAAGATTGCCGGAGGCGGGATCACTCCATCCCAGTCAGGTACCCAGAGCATAATGTTCATCACTTGCTCTTTGGTGAGGAAAGTGTCTCGCCGACAGATTTTGTAGATACCACAAAGCGTGTCTTGGACAATACCCATTAGTGGACCATTACGCTGAGGAGACACGATGTTTGTGGGAACTAGAGCGAGCTCGCTGAGTTCCGCACGGGATTCCTCGCTCTGGGGTACGTGCAAGTTCATTTCATCACCGTCGAAGTCTGCGTTGTACGGAGTCGTCACAGACAGATTCAACCTGAAGGTTGAGTATGGCATAACACGAACACGGTGGGCCATCATCGATTCCTTGTGAAGAGAGGGCTGCCGGTTGAACAAGATGACATCGCCATCCATGATATGGCGTTCGACCTTCCAGCCGTAAAGAAGTTGCTGATTACCAGCTCGTTTGGCGTGACGAAGGTCGATGCGCTCGCCATTGTCTCTGACGATGTATCTTGCTCCCGGATGCTCGGTAGGGCCATTGCTAACCAGTTGCTGTAATTTGTCAATGTTGTATGGTGTAACAACTTCTGGATAGGTCAAAGTCCTCGCAATGCTTCTAGGAACACCGACTTCGTCGAGGGACAGGTTCGGATCACCTGTAATGACAGTACGAGCCGAGAAATCGACACGTTTCCCCATCAAGTTTTGACGCAAACGACCTTCTTTTCCCTTGAGACGACTGCGAATAGCCTTCACGGGTCTGTTAGATTTCTGCATAGCCTTCGGTTGGCCGGCGATGTCGTTGTCCATGTAGGTGGCGATGTGGTACTGCAAAAGGGACTCGAACTCTCGCACGACGTGCTCGGGGGCGCCTTCCTGTTCACAGCGCTGCACATTCTGGTTTGCACGGACAATTTCCGCCAATTTGTAGGTCAAGTCATCTTCACCACGCTGACCGCTTGTGCTGCCACCGACCAAAACACTGGGACGAACAGGGGGTGGAGGAACGGGCAAAACAGTGAGGATCATCCACTCGGGGCGAGCATAGTCATTGCTGAGGCCCAAAATGCGGACTTCTTCGTGGGAGATATTTCGGAACACGTTCAATGCGGTTGCCGGCGAGATGACTTTCTTCTCCGGGTCCTGCATGCCATCTTCATCGTCCATGTTCTTCGGTGGCTTCCACGTCCCAACCAGGGTAATACCCTCCTTCCGAATCTGCGGCTGACTGTTCCCACATCCGCCATGTCCTACCTGTTTGGAGCTCTCCTTTGCGAATGGATCGTCCTCGTCCGGCTGAGGGTCGGCTTCGCAGATCAACTTATCCTTTGACAGGCGCCAAATATGATCGAAACGTCGTTTCGGATCTCTCATACGGAGAGCTTCCCGAAATTTCGGATCGTTCTGCTTCGAAGTCAGCAAATTTTGCCATATTATGATTTGCCATCCCATAAGGGATGACTAACCGCGTTGGCCTTTATCTTTCCACAGTTGTGGCAGACGGTCTCTAGCAGCTTCTTGATTTTGGTCAAGAAGCCTGTGGAAATAGCATGTTAGTAGCGCGTACACTACATTCAGTAAAACCAGAAACACTTTGAGCGTACCGATATGGTAGACAGGAGTTGCGAGTTCAATGTGGCCGAAGTGACCAGGACATTCTTTCTGTCCCTCTTCGCAAGTTTCGCAAGTCCACTGCCTGTCAATCGTTCCTAGACGTGGGTCATTGAGACCCTTTGTGCGTGGCCGTTGCCTCTGTTCATCCTATTCACTTTGTCAGAATCCTCCGTACGTAAGTCACTCGGCATGGATAGGGAAAGCGGCGCAAACCATCGTCTCAGGATATTCGACATGAACCACACTCAAGCGCTTGATCTCTTCTGGAGAGAAAAGACCAAATTGAATCTCCTTGATTGTGCGCAAGGGCGCCTTGGAATAGGGAAAGTAAACGTTCGACATGGTTGCGGTTGGGAGTCGGTGCGAGTGTTACTCGGTGAAACGAAGTCGCAAGCTAGTCGTTGGAGACGGACGGTCCGGGTTAAAAACGACGGTGATCAGATCGTGCTAGCCACTTCAGTCTCAAGCATGCAGAAGCGACGGTGGAAGCGTTTTGCAAGCAGCTGGCCGGCTGAGGCCTTTGGCAGCCCTTGCCACGAGGGCGCCTACGACCTTCGTTCAACCGGGTTCGCGGAGCTTGGAAACGCGGGGAAAAAAAGAAAAAAGTAATCTGGGTTGAGCTCGCCGTATCTTCAGGCTTCGGAAGGAAGATCGCGATGCGAAACGCGATATTCTTGGGAAGTGGGTGATGGGAGAGAGACGTGTCGAGGTGATGGTGAAGGGGAGTTGCAGAGGACGAACTGATGTTGCCTCACCTGCGGATGGGGCACGAGTTTTCTTGAGCCGCAACCCGGGCACTAGCGCAGTGGCATCTAAGACTCACCCTACTAGGGCGAAGTCTTGGCATTCACTCACAGCTTCACTTAGAAATCACCCGGTGGCAACAGATAAATGTGTGGTGCCAAGTGTTCCACTTTCCACCGTTTAAAGTACCTCCTACCGCCTTTGGATGCGCCCCAGTTTCAACTTTAGAAGGCCGATGATATCAAACGGCTGTGAATGATTGTATGCAGCCAGCCACCCTCCCTCCTGGCCTTATTTCCAGGCCGGGTGAAATAATTTACATCAGCTTCAGCCTACAGGAGTAGGTTTCATGTGAGACCACGATGAATTTATCTCTCATCGATCCATTCGTCCTAGCTCAGGACTACCCCGACACCTTAACTGGCAAATTGAGTACGTCTCACAGCCTTGCAATTAATTCCTCTGTCTGAATCTCAGTATTAAAGGAAGATAGGAAGTGGGCACGCGACATGCCTACGGTTCAATCGCAAAGGAGACTATCTAGCATCCGGTCGAGTCAGTATCCCTCATCAGAAGCTAACGCGCGAGAAACACCTCCGGAGTTGACCATTTTGGTTTTTAGGTGGATGGTACTGTTGTGATATTCGACATCGAAACCAACGGGGTCGCACGCAAACTACGGGGACACACTAGGCAGATTCAGTCGCTAAGGTATTATCCTGTATTCTGAGAATCGGCCGGACAAACTGTATTGACCAGCTGCAGTTGGTCCCGCGATGGCAGGTATCTTCTAAGTTCCTCGCAAGACTGGAAGTGCATCCTATGGGACCTGAAGGATGGATCGCGAGTGCGCACAGTTCGATTCGAAGCTCCCGTCTATATTGCTGAGCTCCATCCGTTCAACCAGTAAGTCGTCGTCTGCCTTGTTGACTCCCTCTCTCTCTCCCTCGCCAGAGCCCGCGAGCTTACAAAAGTGCCCGCTTTATCCAGCTTGCTGTTTGTCGCGTCCCTATTTGAAGACCAACCCGTTCTTGTGGACATTTCGTCACCCAAGCCGATCAAACGGATCCTCCCCTCCGCTCCTCTCCGCCCTCAGTTACCATCCGAAGAGGTCGACCCCGCCGTGGCTGCAAAGCAGGCAGCTCAGGACGCAAAACAATCCACATGTGTCACGATTTTCACTGGGCTGGGTAATCACATTGTAGCCGGTACCTCGAAAGGCTGGATCAACATCATCGAAACCCAGACTTGCACTACCATCCATTCTACGCGGCTGTGCAACGGGGTTGTGATCCTTCTCCGCCTCGCGAGCAACGGCCGGGACTTGCTCGTCAACAGCTCCGACCGCGTTATCAGGACGATTCTCATGCCCGACCTGTCGCAGCTGGGAATTGATTTGGAACCGAGTAACATCAAGCTGCAGGTCGAACACAAGTTCCAGGACGTGGTCAACCGACTCAGCTGGAACCACGTCGCTTTCTCGTCGACGGGCGAGTTCGTCACGGCGTCGACGTTTATGAACCCCGACATCTACGTCTGGGAGCGGAGCCATGGCTCTTTGGTCAAAATTCTGGAAGGGCCGAGAGAGGAGCTGGGTGTGGTGGAATGGCACCCATCGCGGCCGATGGTGGTGGCATGTGGTCTCGAGTCTGGGTGTATCTACACCTGGTCCATCGTCACCCCACAGAAATGGTCGGCCCTTGCTCCCGACTTTGGCGAAGTCGAAGAGAACGTGGAATACGTGGAGCGGGAAGACGAATTCGACATTCACCCCGCCGAAGAAATCCACCAGCGTCGACTGGACCAAGAGGACGAAATTCCCGACGTGCTGACCATCGAACCCGTCAAGGGCGAGGAGGAAGGAGAGGGCGAGACCTTCCGCATGCCCGTCCTCCTGGATATCTCCGATAGCGAAAGCGGAGAGGATATCGTCGCCGTCGGACCGGGTACCATGCGGAGACGCAGTCCTGGCGCCGGCCGCGAGTACATGAATGCCAACGGAGACGGCGACGGAGGTGGAGGAAGTAGACAGTCTGGGAATGGCATTTCCAGAGGGCAGAATAAAGGACGACGACGATGAGCTACAAAAAAAATAAAGAATCGGGAAAGCTTTATCGATCTGTCTCCGAAATCTTCAGAGCATCAGTGCGTTGCATGTCATCGACGACTATCTGTGGCGTTTGGCGAAACTTCAGCTATTTGGTAGTCAAAATTAGCATTTGTCTTGTTCATGTTACATACATGCCTTGGGATGAATCGATAGGAGTTCAATCAATGGGTTAAAGGTCGGGCGGGCAAAACCAGGTTGCATTGGGTCGGTTGGCAGGATATACTCTTAAGACTGTTGTTATGTATCTATCAAACAGCGGTTCGCTATATACTTGAGAAACCAAGGCTCAGCGTCAGAGCCTAGTTACGAGCTTTTGTTTCGATCC
This sequence comes from Hamigera avellanea, assembly GCA_027569715.1. NCBI lineage: Eukaryota > Fungi > Ascomycota > Eurotiomycetes > Eurotiales > Aspergillaceae > Hamigera > Hamigera avellanea. The sequence continues at coordinate 133,308 of JAPDKU010000027.1, read as the reverse complement.
GGAGCTGTACTACGTAACCTCCTAAACCTGATGCGAGAATTTGCGAAGACCCATCCACAGGGTCATCCCTGGAAACATGTCCACGGGTACTACCTACGTGCAGTACCCAGGTATATTACTTTTCTGTCCCAAGGTACTCCTGTCGCCACGAACTCAAGTCATGCCCAGCGGATTTACCGCACATGCAGAAATAGAAGGCTTTGAAAGTGATCTCTATAACATCTTCAATGATGTGTCCAACGGCAGTGTCTTCTTCCACGGCTACCATTCCTTTCCCACACAAATTCAGTGAATGATGAAATCCTGGAGTGTTGCTCGCTAGCTCCAGAAGTGCTATGCCACTGCATGAAAGAAATTGAACTGAGCCATTCATACAACTCAAGATTGGTAGTAAAGAATAGAGCCATGGGAGGCATGTGAATACAAGTCATCCAGATTTATAATGTGACTGAAACAAATTCTATTTTTAGAACAGGCATCAGATTTGATAGTCTGATGGAAATGCGCCGGCCACGAAGACTATAGTCGGAACTCCCACCACCCCCACAATTATAGAACGAGAATGGATGAAGAAAGTTGTACTCGAACAATCCAACGGAATAGGGAAAACCGCGAGCGGCTATAGACTATCGAAGTAGAAGACAGCGAGCTATGCACTGAGAACGTTTCCGGGTATCAAGCCGCAAGCGCAAGTATCGCAACCCAAAACGCCAGAGAGATGCCAATTTTTCCGCATAATAAACGAAGCAGTAACGTAAATATCGAAGACGAGATGCCGTGTAGATGATGAATCTCGCCCCCAAGGCTCATCCTGAAGCTTCCCGTCGTCGGTACTTTTCACAGTCGTGATTGACCAAAGTTCGATTCTCAAGCTCAAAGGTGTCTGGTTTGTTATATTTTGGTTTTCAAGCCCAGCGAGTAGCGAGATCCATGATTACCGACAAAAGGTCTTAGTGTCCATGGAATCAAAGGCAACTCTTATACTCTTGGACCTTTATAACGTGGAGACAATGAATGACATGTAAGGTCCGAGCTCCAACTTTCTGAGCGCCTCGAGAAAGTATTGCAGGTAGATTCCGACAAGATTCCGTCGGTCGAACAACACGAAGCAGAGCGGTCCAGGCAGGCACGTGATGGCGGTTGCTACATCGACCCTAGTTGCCCGGCACATGAAGTCCGAGGGTGTTGCGAGATGGCGATGACTTAACACAGCGGCAGTTGAGGCAGAGCCGGGGACAAAACGTGGCGACCAACTTCATGAGAGCCACTCTTCGCAAAGCAGACCAACAAACTTGTGTTTTTCCTTCTTTTTTCGTTTCTGTTTGTTTCCCTCGACTTCACACAACTTATCCACTGTCATTCGGGACTTCGGTCAGTTCGGGACGGGTTTCCGAGCTTGGTATATATGCAAGATATTATAAGTGTGAATCTCCTTGTTAAAAGCCTCCGACCTGACTTCAGCTGCCATGCGCTGGATCTTTTCCAAAGGCCAGCCGAAAATACGGCTAAAGGGAGCCAGACAGAGGGTCTCAATACTTTCGGAGATGGCCAAGTTATACCAACGAGCAACCTTCCTCTCGTGCTCATCCTGATGCCACGGGTTCAGGGGCAGTCCGACCATTTGATGATCGATTTCTGTAAAACCAGCCTCTTGCAGATGCCTGATGGTTTCTCGGGAGCTGTGAGCCAATGGTCGCATGGTCTCCTCCGTCGCTTGCTTTAAGCCTTGATACCAATGACGCAAAGCCAAACCTTCGAGGGAACGGTCATCGCAACGAGGCTCAAAGTCGATTTCCACCTGCTCAAACCAAGCACCGGGACTGAGATGGGCGTATATCCTTCGATAGAGGTTCGGCCAGCTGGCAACACTGCCACTCCCCATTTGCAAGTGGATCAGGTCCCACGATTCCTCCCCCATGGCCCAAGGGCTTTCATAATCGAACGGGGCATAGAAATCGCAGTTTTTCGGATGGTTGGGAGGCTGAATAGGGGCGAGATCGACACCCACAACGAATGCATTGGGGTACTTGTTCGCCACGTCGATCGCCCAGATCCCCGTCCCGCATCCCAAGTCCAGGAACCGACCATTCTGGGGATGCGGCGCATATATTAATCCATCCGAAACCCTCGCGACGGTGAAGAGCTTGTGGAATATGTCAAGGCGATCTTGCTCCTGTTCGTCACAAGGTAACATGTAAATGCCTTTGCGATACCCGTGATATGTCCGCCCATTCTCCTGGTAGCAAGGATATCGGTCAGAATTCCTAAGGAGGAGGCTTTTTTCTTAGCTTTGCGCTTCCTCTTTGTTTGAGACCAATCTGGACTAGGTAGTCTGCCGGTTAACGTACTTGTCATGGTTGTGATTCAGGGGCCCGATGCTCGGCGACCCACTGTTGCTCCAGCGACCACGCGATTGCTCTCTTTCAGCAGGAGCTCTGTCGGTGATCACGTAGATGTCCATCGCATCCGAGTTGTGTCTCGAGCGACCCGCTTCGCTCGACGACGTTGAGTGGGAGTTCTGATGATTGTTAGACAGGGCCATGGTCGGCAGTCGCTGACCGGCTTGACTGCTCGGGAACATCAGGGCCGTGTGTGGTCAACGGTGGTGGGAGTTTCCGTAGCTCAGCGGGCACGGCACTGGAATTGTAAATGGAAAGTGCGATGGCAAGAGGTAGCAGGCACTGGAAATGGCAGCTGAGATGTATATAGGTAACTCTTATCAGAGGACCACATGTGAGATAGCAGACAGCAAGAAAGATTCAGAGGGCTCGAAAAGATTGAAAACCAATGGCGCATACAGGACAACAAAAAACAGAATCAATCCAAGACAGCGGCTGGATATAGTAAGTAGGTAGTAGTATGAATGGAGAGAGAAAAGGCCAATCCCAATTCCCGCAAATAAATGGATGGTCAATAGCTATCGAAGGAGAGTGGACGCAAAGAGTACGCTCCTCTCCGGGAAGGCGAGTCCAACGGGGGAAATGGAAGAATTTCAGATCGGAGTGAAATGGCCGCAAATCGCAGAAAAAAGTCAAACTTTTGTCGATGGCACAAACGAAGGCGTCACCACTCAATCACCAGAAGCCAAACAAATGATAATGTAATCGAGTGGGCTAAAGGAGGGGGGAAGAGAAAGGGAGAGGCCGGTTTTAAGGTTGTGTAGCCGCTGTCTCTTGCCCGTTAGGCCCACGGGTGCGAGGCGGGGCGGTTGAAAGGCCGTAATGGATCAGCTGGGCCCTGCGCTGAAAGCCCTTCGATCTCTCGAGAGTCGAAGCTAGAGGGAGAAGGCGGGTAAAGAACTCACCTTCCTAGGTACCCGTTGAAATAAGTTTGTTCTCCATTAAGGGGGCTGACCGTGGATGACGGTCAGCGTTGGTTTTAAACTTTCCAAGAGTTCCACTGACGAGCGATTGCCTTGTGCATGGCAAATGGATAAATTGAACGCTGCCCATGTGTCATCTTTTTTTTTCTCCTTTATGTCTCTCTGTTTTGCAGCACAAGACACGCTAGGGTGTAGTCTACAGAGCTCTCTCCGTACCTCAGACTCAGAGGGGCATGACCACCCGAGTCTTCGGGTCAACAAAAGAAGCGGTACAGTGCGACTGCGGGAGCTCCAGCAGGGGATGCGAGCAGAATGGGGTCGGTCGCATTAGTGATAGCCTCAGGCCCGGGCCTTTGGAGACAAGGAGAATTTATTTTTTCTTTTTTTATTGACTTTAACGCCAACGTTTAGGGCGGGATACGGAACAGCGAGTCAGCGACTTGGGAGCAGGTTCATAGTCTACCTCGGAGGATGGTTGATCTGAGAGATTGACTAGGTTCAAAGGTTGGTCTCGCGCGATCTATCAAAGTTGGTTGGAACCAGCACAACCGATGCATTGTTTTTGGCTTTCGGCTTTCCCCGAATGAACCATCTTTTGTCGTCCTTCATTTTCCTAATTCCCACTAATACTTTGAAGTTTGGTACGCCAGTGATTTAGTACGGGCGGGATGCGCCGATGCGGACCGCTCTCAGAAAGTTGTTTGGGAATTGGAAGTTCCAAAGTTCCAATTCAAAAGTTAAAGCACAGACAACCCAGCGCAATGGTTGAGGGACGAGAAGCTTCGCAGGTGGCGCCCAATTGAGCACCCGAGGTAGCGCCCGGAAGTCACCCAGAGGCTAGAGCAGACAAGACCCAGCTTTCACCTGGACGGCATTGCGTGCAGCCGCTCCGTAGTGGAGCTAGCCATTTTAGCTTTTGCTGCGCCGTCCTGGACTGGGAAACTGAAAAGCTGTCGGTCCAGCCCAGCCTCCCTTTCACTGAGTTTACTGTTTCGCAGCTGTAACTTCCAAGTAACCAGGTTGATTGATATCCAGTCCCTCATGACCCAACCCGCTTTGATTGTGAACTGATCCAGTTGCTGACTTGTTACACACCGCTTCCCAAACCTTCGGGTCGGACGCCTGATGGTGATTTGTTGCATCATCGAGCGCATCCTGAGAGGTAATCAACCCCCCCCGCCTACTTGGTTGAACACGTACGAGGACGATGTCGCATATATCGTACCTCGATCATATTCTCTTGGCATGTCGCTTCGGCACTTCCCAATATTTGTAGTAACCGCGCTCCAGCCCCGGTCTTCACTATCATCCCAGTCTATATCGAAGATCATCTCGACAGTCCGGCGTTTTTCTTTGCTTTAGAACCTTAGAAGGAAATTAATTCCACAGCAGTTGAGTGCACCCCGTTACTGGGACGATGGAGACTGTATATTTCGGTCAACAACCACTACATGTGTTAAACAACAAAGGCTGCGACCGACACCCGACGACTTGAACATCGGTGATGAACACGCAATATCCATATCGTCTTGACAGCTCATATCTTGCCACTTTCGACCAGGAAATACTCGAGATAGACTGAAATGAAGTTTGGGCGAAGCCGCCGATGATTTGTTACGTCAATTCAACAGAAAACCTTCTTCTTGCTCAAGTAAGAGCGAAACAAACCTTTCGAGTTTCTCATTTTCCTGGGAACCAAGACCGCTGCTGCCCGCATTCCTTAGGTACTGGTAGACTCGGAGAACCCGGTAGGTTTGCGCCTGAGCCACCCGTTCCTGCCACAACGAGACAAGGTGAAACCAGTAGACATCCAGCTTACCCAATTACATTGTGGAGAAGGCTATCATTTGTGACTCGACAAACGCCAACACATTGCCCGAGTGTGTTCTCAACTTCTCCGTCATCGTTGCCATGAGAGTTGTTCGACCCCATGTCCATAAAAGGGATGTTATTGTTCGCATCCCAAGCGAAGCATGTGCCACTTGCTGGCTCTTCCAGCAATGGCCCATACCCTTTTGGCTGCAATGCATATGTAACTAGGTGCATTCGGACATGGACGCAACCGTCCAATCCCATCTTATCCACCGCCACTTTGCCAGCAGTCCTTCCTACACACCACACAAGCTTCATTCTGGAAGAACGTGAAATTCGAGCAATTTGGCGAATTTCTGCCCTCAGGCCGTTTCTTTCCCATTGCCTCTACTACAACCGTATACCGAAAGGAAGAGCGATGTGCGAATCTAGTGAGCAGACTATAAGTCGTCTTGCCCCTACCTACCTAATCTTAGATAGAAATGCTTTCCCTATTAGAGCAGATGCAATTACCTTCCGAGGTTCCGGTTCCAAGGTTAATCCAGCAATCAATGTATGGCAAAGCCTCGTGGGATCTTAAACCTGCAATGCAGTTTCCAAGTACCTGGCTCACTGAGGTTGACCGTTTCGGTGGGAAACTTATTATTTAAACACGGGGGGGAAAGAAATTTCTTGGCTTCCGCCGTCAATCACTGGACTTGTCAGGTTTTAAAAAAAAAAAAAAAAAAAAAACCACCAGGAACTGCGATCTAAAATTTTGCTCGCCATTCAGGAAAATCTCTCCGAACGAATAAATACCAAATCTGCGATCTGCCTATCCCAATCCGGTATTTCTATTGGCTGACCTAAGCCCCGTCGAGAAGGATTCGCCGTTGATTTTGCAACCAAGTCAAACCTAGGTTGACTTTTCAGGGATTATACTTGGAAACGTATCAACTTAGGAACAGTTATTGGCCATCGTTCAGGTTCCGCCTGATATCATTCTTCTGCCAACATTATCCGAAAAAAAAAAAAAAAAAAAAAAAAAAAACCGGCATTTGCAGGGGTGATACCATCGAGTGGGTAGAAACAGACTAGAGGTACTTAGGTAGCCATGCACACTCTCAGAGCTACGGCGTCGTCGTCGCTCTCGCTTCCCCCGGAAAGCTACATCTACTCTTTGGCCGCATCTGGACTCGGATCATTCGCTGTCATTTCCTCGGATGACTCGCTGCGGTTGTTTGATGCGGCGACCCTGAGTCACGTATCCGTTCTCGCAGCAAAGACCCACGATAATGGAGGCGTCACTTCTTTACGGACTTACGGCGCAACTGATCAGCAGCTGTTGGCGACGGGAGGGAGAGATGGGAAGGTGAAACTTTGGGATATCAGGAGTAATTCTGGCGCCCCGGTTGTCGAAATCGCAACTGGTACGTTTTATGCATCGGTCGTTTTCTGTCTTTTTGATGTCTTCGCGTCACGACTATGCTTCTTTACATGGTCGAGGAAGAAACCTGCGTAGACCATCGCAATTTCATTCTTCGAAAAATCTGACGACGGGTGACTTGAGAGCAAAACGCTGACGTCTTATCCTCTGATAGCGAGAAATGTTCCTGTACTATCCGTCGCTTGCAATCCTGCAACGAATTCTGTCGTGGCAGGTACCGAGCTCGTATCTTCTCAGGCTGTTGTGGCATTCTGGTAAGACCTTGAGATACTGGCAGAAGCGCAGTCCTGTCCAGCAGACACGCCACATGGCTCATTCTGACCTTGAGACTGATGACCAGCAAATTACTAACTGGCCGAGAAGGGATATCAGATCAACGAGTCAACCCCGTCTTCAATACGTTGAGAGTCACAACGATGACGTGACCGAGGTATGTGGTCTCTTATCGGTGGTGTCCAAAGAAGATTCTCGAGGGGCAGTCGACTGATGATTATCGCGCAGCTCCAATATCACCCCACACGCAGCAATGTCCTACTATCCGGAAGCACGGACGGCCTCGTGAATATCTATGACACGACCATCGAAGATGAGGATGACGCCCTTATTCAGGTGATCAATCACGGCTCTGTGCATCATGCCGGCTTTCTCTCCGAGAATACCATCTATGCGCTGAGCCATGACGAAGTATTCTCTGTACATCCGGCTACCGACCCCGACGACCCGACCCAAGAGCCAGAACCCGTGCAATTCGGTGATGTGAGGCAGACTCTAAACTGCGAGTATGTTGTACAGCTATGCATTGGCAGTCAGGGTCCGTACATCGCAGCTGGAAACAAGGTGTATGTTTTGGTTTCCCCTAGTTCTTCCTCTTTTTCTTCTTTTTTTTTCCGTGTCCAGAAACTGAGCCTTGTAACAAGTGAGAAACGATTGGACTTGATCCCGCTTGTTTCCAACTCGTCGTGGCAATTCGATCAGAGTCACCTGTGGCGTCTCCCAGGGGCCCACGGGGAGGAAGTTGTCCGCTCAGTATATCTCGATGAACAGGTATGTTGTTTCCTTCTGACTCTCTGTCTTCGACTCGATCCACTTCTTGGCGCGCCTTGATGCTGACCTTTTTCACAGTCCCGTGCTGTATTCACATGCGGCGAGGATGGATTCGTCCGTGCATGGAGACCAGAAGACGCCGGCGAGGCCATGGACGCTACGCAACAGACAGAAACACCTTCGGCAAAGACCAGGCCGAAGGAAAAGAAACATAGAGAAAAGGAGCGCTTTAAGCCCTATTAAATCGGGAAGGGCGAGAATGCTAGGTACCGGTATGGTTGTATAGTCCATCACGATGGAAAGAGATAGATAATTTTGCAAATTAGCGAATTCATCCTATCTTTGAATTCGGTGTTATATTGACTGGGATTGTTTAGTATGGTAGTTGGATGCAGCAAGTACTTTGCCCAGAGGTAGTCACGCAAAGCTGCCCCCATGAGTCAAGTATATATCCCAGCAGGTCACTTCTCCAAGCATATTGTAAATTATAACCACTGACTGGATTTTTGTTTCTTCTACCGTATTCGATATCATAGTGGGCGCCTATATTCCACAAAAATGGAATGGAATGCAGTCTTGACAAGTCACGAGCGTCTCGGCCTGTATGGAATCATGGATGTAACTGGCAGACTGTGCGGGCTGCAGTGGGGCGCACTGGGGACTGATAGTGATAACCCCCGGGCCCCGTCCAAGGCTCCAAGCTAAACCACTTTCGACTTTTTCATCCGCTGCTGGGCTGGGGAACTTTTTTTTACCGCCAGAGCACTTTTTTTCTTGTCTGAGATTGATTACCATCCTCTTGGTCTTGCACGCTGCGTCTCTTTTCTTCGCCGGTGTCATTTGTTTACTTATTATTTCTTTCTATTTGCTTGTCAAGGTTGTCTGTCATTATGACATAAATACACCAGTCCTAGGAAAAGTTTTCGCCGTCGTTATTTTCCGTCCCTCGCGGCAGTTTCGGTGCTGGTGCACACTCCGCCATCGATCGCCTCCCACACTCGCCCCATCAGGACAAACAAACAAACAACTATCCCATCGTTCTCCATGGACGCCCAAGCCTACCTCATCCGCCACGGCTGGTCCGGACCCGGCAACCCCCTCAACCCCAACCGCCGCCCCGGTCCCCACGGCGGGCTGGGACTCACGCGCCCGATCCTCATCGCCCGCCGACAGCATAACCACGGCATCGGTAAGAAGGTGACCAAAGACTCGGCGACCAACCAGTGGTGGCTGCGCGGGTTCGAGGATGCGTTGAAAGGCGTCGGGCAGGAAGGCGCCAGTGCGGGCGCGGGGCCGGATTCGTCGACGAATCCGCTGAAGAGCGATCTGTACAAGTTCTTCGTGAGGGGGGAGGTGTTGGTTGGGTCTCTCGATGCAAAGGAGACGGCGACAGGTGTGAAGGAGAACAAGTCCAAGTCCAAGAGGAAGCGCGAGGACGATGATGACGACGACCGCGAGAAAGAGTCCAAGGAAACCAAAAGGCTCAGGAAGGAAGAGAAGCGACGGAAGAAGGAACTGAAAAAGGCGAAAAATGGAGAAGACCGGAGCTCTTCCAATGAGAAGCGGAAAGCGACGAAGGAGGAGCGGCGACAAAGGAAGGAGGAGAAGAGGATGAAGAAGGAGCTGAAGAAACAGAAAAAGGAGAACAAGGAAAAGAAGGAAAAACTATTGGATGATAGCGACAGCGGAGACAAATCTTCGCGAAAACAGAAGGACAAGAAAAATAAGGACGTGACCAATGCGGAAGGAGAGTATCCTACGCCGGCCTCTACCGAGCACGAACAGACAGAGTCCAGCGGACAGGACGAGTCTATCGATCCCGAAAAGTCGTCAAAGCGAAAGAAGGATAAGAAGAATAAGGAATCCAAGGAGAGCAAGAAGTCGAAGAGGAAAGAAGTTGCTTCCGAAGACGACTCGACATCCAGTTCGAAGAAGCCAAAAAAAGAGAAGAAAACAAGCAAAGACTAGACCTGGTTTCAGCTGGTGGATGATCACCGGCTCCAGTTCTTTTGTGCGGGTTTGACGATAGGCGTATATATTGGTTTCTCAAAATCCACGGCTTACATAGATTCTCATTGATACCGCAGAGCAATCAAGATACCCGTTTTGGCGATTGTTAGAAAAGTTTGGGATTTCGTCAAAAGAAGATGATATTTGGTCGTTGAGTGTTCTATCCCTCTATGGGCAATTTGCCCGGTTTGTTGGAAAGGATCCAAGGCCTTTTCTGCCAGAACTCATCTTTAATGATATCAATGTGTTCAACCACGACCCGTGCTTTTCTTCGTAACTTGCGAAGCTTGTCTTGCTGCGACCTCGAGACCTTTGCTTCTTGCGTTAGTCCAGCCTCATCTTCCTCAGGAGCTGGTGCGCCGGAATCTTGCTGAGGCTTGATCTCCTCGAGTTGATACTGCAGGCAGAACTTCGGATTAGTGTTTCCGGGACAGAGATAATCCAATCCAAAAGAGGCGATCTCACCTGGCGATATACCACGCTTCCCTTCTTGTATATCTCCTCTTCATTGTTATAATTGATTCCGAACCTCTTGAAGAGAATTTCATTCTTATCTGAGGAAACGGTTCCCTAATCGGTAATCTTGTCAGTTCCGATCAGCTTAACCGGATGATTCGAATGAGTTAATACCTTCAACTCCTGCTCCGCATCTGTGTTGCTCATGCCGCCCTTCAGGACCATTGCCCAGAACGTTGTATTGTAGAGGTTATTGATGTGACAATCAACCTGCCTCCAGCTCATATAATCTCTCAAGATTCTCGTCGAGGGATACAAGACGGCCCTTCCATCAAATGAAGGAAGAAACGGTGGCTCAAGGGGTTTGTCGGTGAAATATGTGCTCCACTTGTGTATATAGTGGGCTGTGAACGTAGATACGACTGTTGTAACGATTTTTCTAAATACCATTAGTCAGTCGAATGAGAATCGGGATGTAGCATCTTGCAGCAAAGTGGAAGAAGCGTAAGCATCCGCTAATCGGGGTGAACATGGATACTTACGCACTGCGCCGCTCGAATAATTGACAGCTTGGATGAAAGACGAAGCTATCATCCATAATGCGAGTTAGTTTTGCTGCTGCCTGTCTGGACGAGGACTTGGGAGACAAGCACGAGAAATGACAGACCTGTACTCATCGCTGACTCCGTACGCAATGGTCAAATCTGGAAGCTCTTTCATGACCTCGACCGCGGCGGCGTTCATCAGATCCAGCGCACGACGGTCGTTGGGTTTTTCGAAAGCATAGCGATCAGAGAGCCTAAAAAACTGTCAGGAACAAACTCTTTCCAGATCGGCCGATCGAATGTCTGTTATATAGAATGATCCCAGACGGAAGACTGAAATCGAAAGAGGACGTCTCATCATGAGCAGGGCCAGTGTGACCCAATGAGAAATCTACCCTCATGCGGGGAAAATGCAAAAGAAGCTCGAGAGAACAGATCGAGACAACAATGCAAGTCGAGAACGCAGGTTAAACTAACTTGTGAAATCCCCTTCCATCGATGCGAACTACAATCCATGTGTTTGGCAGGAGAACGTCTGGTTGCTCGAACAATTTGACATACTCGTATCTGTGCTTTCGGTGATTAATTCAACATGCAGTGAAAAAAAAAGACTGGAATGTGATTACTTGGAATTTGCCATTGTTGGTTCTTTCCTTGCCTCTGTCAAATCCCGAGAAAGAAACGGAAAGAAGGAGGATGTAGACAAAGGCGAACGATGTTCCTTGGTTGGATCAGATTCTCGACGGCTTCCAACTGTGCGGGAACCGCTTTTGCACCCCCACCAACTGGACTGCTCCTCACATTTATATTATTATCGCATTGATTCTTTTGCGATAAAAGACCTCGGCGGATCGATCATGACAGCGGCATAAATCTCAACACAGGAAAATTTATGGACCACAGAATATATGTAGCACCTCTCTACATGTTAACCATTACTGTAAGAGCAATACTCCAAAAGATGAAATTCGATTCTTCTACGAGTATATCGATATGCAAAGGACGAGAGAAGGAATAATAATGCATGCGGCTGCGCAGTGATATATGGCAGAAAGTTCCTGCAGATGCTTCGACTCTATCAAGGAAAACGGAAAAAGGAAAACGAAGGGACTGAATTCTTGAAATGAACGACATTGGATCAGGACGGCGTGATATCTTCGTGAGTCTCCTCGTCACCAGTGTCACTCGCCCGCTCACTCGACTCACTGGCAGCCTTATCGGATTTCTTGGATTTGCGAGTAAAGAACCCCAGACTGCTCTTGGACGATTTGTCCGTCGACAAAATGCTCGAGACGGTGCTGTCCACACTCTTGCCAAGCTGCGCCTCGCTGTTTGCATCCTCATCAATATCACCTTGAGAGGAATCGCCCTTTTTGGAGAATAGACCCGACCGATCCTTCCACGAGCTGAACTTGCTTGAGCTGCCCTTGCGCGTGATCTTCCGGATGAACGATTCTTTCGAATTATTATCCGCAGAAGTACCGGATGGCATGCGTTCCAGGGACTCGTAAGAATCACCGGTGAAGATGGAAAGTGACCGGGAATCTCTGGAGACACGTGACTCGGAAGGTGAACCATCATCGAAGTGGAAGTCGAAAGGAGCATCCAGCTCCTTGTCCTTTGCCTTCTCTTTCTCCATGTCCTTGTCCGATTTCTTGCTGCTGAAGATCGTCTTGAAGGTAGGGGCAGCAGGATTCAGCTTCGGGGTCACAGGTCGATGGGAAGATGATGGCCGGGTGCCAATGGGGGCCTGAAGAGGGCGGTGCTGTTTCTCAAGGGATGTCGAAAGAAATTCCGGTTCTCCAGTTAATCCCAAGGGCAAGTGGCCCGACGAGCCATACTGGATGGATGGCCGCCGCGATTGAGCTCGGGACCAAGTTGAAGGCGAAGCCCAATCGAATCCAAGGGGACTCCGGTGGCCGGTCTTCTCCGCTGTTGGCCAACCAAAATGCCGAGGATCCGTTGATGGATGTGGAAGCTGGTTATCAAACGAGAAGGTTGACGAGGGTCGTGGAGATAACGAGCCCCTGCGAACGGTCCCCAAGATCGACGACGGGTCGATGGGGTCGTGCCGAGGGCTGAACTGGTTGTATCCCGTATCACTTGACTTGGACAGGCTGCTGGAGCCCCCTAAGCCAAATTTGCCGGACGAGAAAATGCTGGACAAAGCTGTGCGTCGTGAGGGTATGTGGTCGGACGAACTATCAGCGGTTGCACCTGTCGTGTTGCTCCTTGGAAACAACGACATCGGATTTGCCCAGTTTCCTGTGTGGCTCAACCTACGCCGTCGAGATCCGATAGGATCCATTTCGTCCAGATTTCTTGGGAAAGACTGACTTTGTCCTGGTTTCAAAGTGCCAAGGAGAGGCGGCTCGTCGGCCAGTGTTTTCCCGCGAGGACGATGGAAGCCAAAAAGGCCCGACAGTCTCCGCGTAGCGCTCTTCGGAGCATCCCCCGTGCTTTCCAGATGACCAGACTGGGAGTCAGCTTCCTGTCGGTTCTGATTCTCATGTGGGCTTGCAAATATGCTTGCTGGTCGACTTCCTGATGAATCAGGAGACGGCGGCCCATGAGGGAAACCATCGAGCTGGGCGCTTAACGGCTCAATATTTGAAAATCGAGGACGAGTGGCTGGACGAGGAAGTTCCGGAGACTCCTCATCCCCGAGAAGATCGGATGGTAACAATGAGTCGGCTCGCGGGCTCATTTGAGGGTTGCTGAAAGGAATACCCGCGTCTCCACGAAGGGATTCTGGGGGGTCAGGCAGACCGGGAATGGTCATTCCATTGTTAATGTTGAAGAATGCCGAGGCTGGAGCAAATGTTGGCGAGCTGGTTGACGGTGGATTGAAACCTATCGCGCTTGGGAAGGTTGGTTCAACGGCCGGAAAATTGACGGGAGAAGAGATGTTGCTGGCGAGCGAACTGCGGTGCCGGCGAGGACGAATGGTAGCCGTGTTCGAAAGATCCAAATCAAGATTTGGAAGGGAGAAGGGACCGGAGCTGCTAGGCCGCTGAGAGGTGAGCCATTTCAGGCGTTCCTGCGCTTCTTTGTACTGCTGCTGGGCCTGTGTATGCAGATTCACCAGGGTGGCATATCGTGCGTGCAGATTGCCTAGTCTAATATCCCACTGTCGAGCTCTTTCATTATCAATCCGATCGAGCTCCTTTCCGTCCTCGCTGTCTCCGCCTTGAGCCTTCTTCCGCTCTTCTTCGAGTTTCTTGATACGGCCGCCTTTGTCCTGGATCTCGTCATCAATGGTTTTCATCTCCGCCTGCTCCTTCGCAATCTTCTCTCGCACTTCATCGGCTCTTTTCTTGCCTTCCTCTTCTAGACGGGTCTTCTCCTCTTTCGCCTGTGCAGCATCTTTTGTCATCTGGGCGATCTGCTTTTGCCACCGAACAATGTCTTCCTTGCGCTTCTTGCGTTCGGCTTCTTTCTGCTGAAGAAGCTTCTCACGCTTCGTCTTTTCGCTCTGCACGGTACGGTTGACACTCTCCAGCTTGTATACGTGTTTCTTCAGATCACCACTAGCCTCGTCCTTCTCCTTCACGCGCTTCTTCAGTTCATCACGTTGCTTCTCGAGCTCTTTTAACAAAGCAATGTGCTCTTCCTCTTCCTCCACAACCTGCTTGTCCACGTTCTCGTTTTCTTGTTGCAGTGACTTCAGTCTTTCAGCGAGCTGTTCCAAGGTTTCGTCTCCATCTTCGGTGGTCATGCTCTTCTGGTAATCGTCGCTTGAGCCGTGCACAACATCCACGCCACTTGCTGTAGGCGACAACTTCCGCCCAGCCGAAGATCGCTTGCTCTGAAGTTGACCACCACTATGTTCGCGAGCCATTACCGGGGCAGAAGGCGTAGCAAGACCTGTAGTCGACCTCGGAATAGAGGCGCGAATGGTAGGGCCACCGACCGTTGCGTTTTGCTGGGCCTGGGACAAAGGGAGGGATTTCGTTCGCACATGCAGGATGGCGCTGGGTGTATGAAAATTCGCTGCACTGACAGAAAGAACGCAAATGTGATAGATGCTTCCGGGAACCAGATTCAAGATCTCCACCGCGGTTTCTGCTCTTTTCGATTCGCCGACTGAGGATTATTAGTACACCTTTCGAAAACAGCCACAGGGAACCTGCAAAATCCTTGATAAATCACCTTTAGCACCGTTGACTTGAATAATATGCTTGTGGATTGAATTGTGAAAGTCCGGCTGTTTCCATGCAATGCGTATCTCCCGAGCTGTTATCTCCTCCAGAGTTACCTCGGGCGGCGGAGGGATGTCCAAACCGAGTTTTTCGACCAACATATCGTTCGGTGTCTGACAGACCTGCCATGCGCGATACAGCAGCCTTCCAAGCGTCAGTGAAGTAGTTCCTTGTGGCAATCCTCGAGGGCACACGAGGTAGCGGAGACTCACCAGATCAAGGCCCATAAGATGGAGACCGCCAGGAAGAGAGCCATGACGCCTCGTACCCTTACTCGTGGAACCACGCTGGGGTAGGCGTCAAAGGCAAGATACAGCGGCTCATACATCCCAGCGTCAAATACCCATGGACGCGGATGTAGCAGACAGAAAAGGAAAGGAAGGGAGCTTTCCAAGGTTCCGAAGATGTCTTTGGGCTCACTTTCTTTCGCTATCGGCCGCTCTCCGCGCATGGTGGGACGGGTCACGTGTCAACTGCCTTTTGCAGTAAGCGGCCTTGGCAATCCGGCAGTGGGTCTACGTGTCCCCGGAGCGATACTGCTTTGGGCCAAGTGCGGGCTGCAGGCCAGTCTGGGCTTAGCGTTGCCCCCTCCCGCAGCTTTCCGCGGGCGCAAGCCGAGGGAAAAAGAACGTTGAGCGCTGGGCGCTGTTGAGGTACCTGTTTGAATTCGGAGACCCAACCATCCAACGTCCATCAACCACGCCCTCACAGAAATAGCCCTCCTTGGAAGTTCTATCGTTCATATCCTCCACTTCTCCAGTCATCTGCATATTTCTATTGTCTTATTTTTTGTTCACTCTTTTTTTGTTCGCGGATTACTCTTATCCTGCTCGGTCTGGCATTTGAGACATAGAGCTCCCTGTCTGGCAGTGTCACATGGGCCGTATGTAGGCGGCAATACCTGCTAATTCCGACTCCTCCCTCCCAACGCCCTTCACCTTTGTCCCTTTAACCGTTTCCTCACCTTGGGCATCTTCTTTTTCGCTCTCCCTGTTCGTTTGCTGCCGTGAAATCCTTGCGGGATGCAGTACGTCAGAAGTATCAGCGGCTCGGTCTCCAAGACATGGAATTCCATCAACCCAGCCACCCTGAGCGGGGCAATTGATGTGATTGTCATTGAACATGAAGATGGTATGTGGGCTGTGGCCGTACATCCATGCTCTAGTCTAATCCTCAAGTAGGGACTCTTGCATGTTCACCCTTCCACGTCCGATTCGGCAAATTCTCGCTGCTGCGGCCTTATGAAAAGAAGGTACATACTTTTGACCCCATGCATAGGATGATGGTTCAGTGTGACTGAACATACTCGCAGGTGGAATTCAAGGTCAATGGGGTCAAGCAAAACTATGCCATGAAATTGGGCGAGGGCGGGGAAGCTTTCTTCGTCTTTGAAACATCAGATGATATTCCCGCCTCATTGCAGACCTCGCCGTTGGTATCGCCTACTGGAAGCCCGAAACAGCAAAGCGAAGAGGATGTCCCGGCATCGCTCCAGGAGCCTGATTTCCTAGATTTGGATAGGTCGCCTGCCAACGGAATCAAAGATGATTTGAAAGGATCTTCTGCGATGCCCATACTGTCGAGAGGCATGCGGGCATCTAGTGATCTAGGTACGATAGATTGGCTGAAAGTCTCTCATCTGATCTCTTGCTCACGCTTCATATAGGAGCAATCACTCCCCTATCACGGTCCCCGGACGACTTGAATCTGAGCAGGTCCCGTCATGGCTCATTCGGCGACGAACCAGCCAAGTTCGATCGCACAGTTTCGGAAGGGACCTTGTTGACAAAAGTTTCATCCGCCGATGGAGCTCATGCTAGTATCACGCAAGATTCCCACGAAGCCAACCGTCCCCGAAGCCCTCCGCCGTTGTCTCCGGAGGAGACCGTCTCTCGCGCAATCACGCTGTCTAAGAAGCTGTCGGGGTCAAATATTCCATCGCATGTCACTGAGACTGGCGATCTAATGCTTGATATGACTGGCTACAAAAGCAGTGAGGAGGATGCTCTGCGCGCTGAGATAATTGCGCGCAAGATCCTCGCAGAGGAGTTAGAAGGTAATTATGACATTGGTGCACTCATTGGTGCCGATGAACATGGAAACTTGTGGATCTATAGCAGCGAGGAAGCCAAGGAAGCTGCCAATCGACGAGCCACTCTCAATTCATTGCGGGCCAATACCGGGTTGAGTGAGGATGCAGTATCAGACCCTGGATACCACAGTGAGGGAGATCGCACGAGTCCCGAGCCAGCTTTGACGACCCGACACTATCGTGCGAAGTCCGACGTTCAGCCGGGCTTTCCTACCCCTCCCCAGTCACCCACGCAGGATACTGCAGGCGATCCCCACCGCAACTATGCGAAGACTTTGCGCCTGACGAGCGATCAACTCAAGGCCCTGGACTTGAAACCGGGTGCGAACCCAATGTCCTTCAGCGTCAACAAGGCTACGTGCACGGCAACGATGTATCTGTGGAGTGTTCACACCCCCATTGTCATCTCAGACATCGATGGCACCATCACGAAGTGAGTCGTCGGACCCTTTCGTCCCATTTACTATTGCTAACTGTAACATGTCAGATCTGACGCTTTGGGACATGTCTTGAACATGATCGGGCGCGATTGGACTCACGCGGGAGTGGCTAAGTTGTACACCGATATCGTCAACAATGGCTATAACATCATGTATCTCACCAGCAGATCCGTCGGTCAGGCAGACTCCACTCGAGCCTACCTCTACGGCGTCTGTCAGGACGGATACAAATTGCCAAAAGGCCCGGTGATCACAAGCCCCGACAGAACTATGGCAGCGCTGAGGCGAGAAATCTACTTGAGAAAACCGGAGGTCTTCAAGATGGCATGTCTTCGGGATATTCTGGGTCTCTTTGCTGGCAAGGAGAATCCATTCTATGCTGGATTTGGCAACCGGCTCACTGACGCCTTGAGCTACAGATCGGTGAACATTCCTTCTAGCAGGATTTTCACGATCAATTCCAATGCGGAGGTGTCTTTGGATCTTCTGAGTCTCAACAAGTACAAGAGCAGCTATGTCACCATGCGTGAGCTCTTGGATCACTTCTTTCCACCCACCAGCTTGCTTGTTCAAGCCGGAGGAGAGGACTTCACTGATTTCACATACTGGCGAGACACTCCTCAAGATCTTGAATACTTCTCCTCTACAGACAGTGAAGACGAAGAGGATGATGTCGATGAGGAGGAAGAGGGTGAAGAGGACTACGACGCCGAGCTCAGTGACGACGAAGGCAGTGATCTTGACGATGATGAGCCTCTTGAGGACGATCTCGGTACCAGTTACATGTCGCGTAGTTCCATTGATCATTCTAATCTCGCGGACTCGATCATTGAATCTATTGAAGGGGATGACCAAGCTCACGAATACGCACATGAGGGAGTTGCGGACGATGAAAACGACAGTGATATTGGCGGTGTGACGCTCAAACCCCTGAACATATCGGACTTGAGTGATCCAGAGCAGTCCAATGCCGTCAATATTCCCCTCTGAGATGGGAGGGAAATTCAGGATTGTCCTCAGTGATCAGCGTTCTGCAGCCAGTCTTATCTCTCTGCCGACGGTTCTATTGGAATCCTACCCTCCCAGGCTGTGGTTCACGATTACTGGCCGATTAATCTCGCTGCGCTCGCGGCTATTGTGTTGATTTCATATACCCGGATGATTCTTTTTGGCATAACTTCATGGTGCTTTGGAGTCGCGTTGTATTATTCTGCGGCAATTCTACATACCATTGCCATTGCATTGGCGGCGTTTGCATTGTCCATCACGCATGGCCAACATACTTGCTGTTTTGGTGTATTTTCATTTTTATTTCTTTTGGAATTTGTATGGCGCACCCGGTGTTTGATTCCCAAGACAAATGATACAGAATGGGATAGAGCGACTTGCCTTTGTTGTTTTCGACGGTTGCATTTGAGCGTTGGTTTTTGGTCCTTTTTGAAGTAGAAGCCATCCGAACTCATATATGCACCTTGTTCGATACTTGGACATATTCAGTGACCTCTTATTGAGAATTGCTCCGGCAATGGAAGACAGTAGACTGTGTTGCAAGTGACAATGCTGAGAACAATAAGAAAGAATACCTAGTTTTATGTGCTGCCCTTGTTGCCGAAAGCGGAATAGCTCACCTCGGAGCTTGTATCGCAGAAAGAACGAGTAACACATCTACGCTCTTTCTAATCTATTATACCCGAACCATTAACTACCTTACTACTCACTCACTGCCCATCTATTCGAACCCGTTCCACAGCCTGCACGTGCGGCCATGCAAGGTCGATAAACTTCCCGCTGTTCGTTCATCCCCAAAGTCGTGATCGTTTCAAACTCATCGCAAGGCTTCACCTCATCCCCAGCTCTGTCATCGCTCCCCATACATTATTCCCAATGGCTTCTCCAAGTCAATTACAGGCGTCTGCGCCGGCCACTCAGCCTCTCACCCCTCCTGCCGAACCATCATCATCATCTAACAACGCCTCATCATCCCAACCCAACGCGGGCAACACGACCACCACGACCGCCAACGGAACAGCCTCCACCTCCGCCGCGACCGCTCAACCCGCACAGATCCCCTCCACCTCTCTCAACGACAGCGGGAAATCCCGCCGCCCGCGCGATGTGCGGCTCATCCACATGATCCTCGCCTCGCTCGGCGTGACGGCCTACCAAGAGCGCGTCCCCCTCCAGCTCCTCGACTTCGCATACCGCTACACCTCCAGCGTCCTCCAGGACGCCGTCCACCTCGCGACGGAAGGCTACGCCGGCGCCGTCAGCGTGCCCGATGCGGGGCCCGGCGCGTCGAGCGGCCGCGGTCCGCAGGAGGTCAATTCCGTCTCGCTGCCCGCGCTGCGGCTGAGCATTGCGTCTCGCTTGCACTATCAGTTCCAGACGGGTCTGCCCAAGGAGTTCCTGATGGACGTCGCTGCTGAGCGGAACCGCGTGGCGCTGCCCGGCGTGTCGAGGGGTTTCGATACCGGCGCGACTGCGAAGACGACCCCGCCCAGTGCGGCCATGGGTGGCTTGAGGTTACCGCCGGAGAGGTTCTGCCTGACGGGTACCGGGTGGAATATGAAGAATGAGTGGGAGAGCGAAGGCGAAGAGGAGATCGGGGAGACGGCGCAGGCTCAGGACGATGCCGCGGCAGCGGGTGGCGAGGGGGCCGGTGACCAGGACGAAGAGATGGAAGGTGACGAGGAAGATGGCAAGATGGAGGATATCTTTGGCGAGGATACCGCGATGGGTGAAGGTGGGGATGAAGATGGAGATAAGGCCATGACGGACGTTTGAGCGATGAGACGGCGTAAAGACTCAGGATGGAAATCAAAGGTGCTGGGGGAAAAAAATGGAAACAACAGGAGTTCAGGGCGCCAGGAACGGTTTTACATACCAAGTATCGTGATGATTATCTTGAGGACGGAGATTTCATGTTTTCTATTCGTCGAGTTTCCCTTGATAGGTACAAGGGTCCTGTATCCGCATGGAGAAATCCTACTGTACATACATACACTAATAAAACATGACAAGGAGATTCTTTTGGTCAGTCCACAAGCAAAGGCAAATAGAAAGGTGTAACACGCTGTAAGACCATTTCTTCCGTAAAAATAAAGACATATCAAATGCAAAATCCATATGTACGCCGTATTTGCTCGCCGGAATGAGCAGACCACAGAGAGGGTAAGCAGGTTCTAAGATCGAGACAAAGACCCCGAGTTTGAGTTGGACGTCTCGCAGCCTGACAAGAGAGTCGGTGAAGGGCCATGGTAGACTTTGCCAGTCTGTCCGTCGTCAGGGACCAGATCCTTGTGTGGCACAGCCTCTCATCCAGACAATTCCACCTAGTCCCCTGTTCCCGAGGGATTTCCCCCTCTCCGACCGCATTGCAGACGACGAGGGCTGGCACAAGATGCTGTGTATATGATTCCAGCACATAACCCGAGTGCCTTCGCCTCCAATCTAATCGATGCTCCAACTTCGTAGAAAGAAAAAGTCGATCACTTCTTCGCCTGCTCCATCATCCTCCTCTTCTCGTCCTCCTTCATAAGACGAATAACCTCCTTCCTCCTCTCCTCGACCCGAATCGCTTCCTCCTCCTTCGCCCTTCTCCGCTCCTCGTGTGTCGCAAACCATTCCTCACGCGCGCGGTCTTCCTCCTCGGGTTTCGCATGTGCCACCATGCACGAGTTCATGGCGAGACGCTGCGATCTGCATACCCAGGTGGCTGTGATGGTGCGGTTGACGGCACATTCGGCAAAGGCTGCATCGGATAATCAAGTCAGTGGGATATTCCTAATAGTAGACTAGTAATGGCGACAATTGAGGGGGGGCTCGAACGACATAGAGAAGATCGAAAACTAGAGGGGGAGGCATCAGGCGTACCCTTGATTTCAGGTGCACATAGTCCTCGCACGCGCTTATAGTATAATTGCTTCACTTCTGCCTCTTGTGAGGCTGATAGAGGCATGGGATTTCGGAGGTTGTACTTTCGGGCTGCCGATGTTGTTGGTGGCGTTTGCGTGGGATCTGTAGACGCCGATGGAGTCGCCATGATGAAGTGTATATATTCAAGGGATGGAGGATTCAATTCAATGAATTGTGTCTGCGAATCTTTCGCGATGCTTGTGACGAGCCTGACAGGTGCTGTTCTTTTCGGCGGGTAGACCGTGGGTGGAGAGCTGCGACACTATTTCGCTTGCAGTTGATTTTTGAGAAATCAATTTGATCCAATGATGATTGTGTATATGATTGAAAAGCTGTGTTCGTCGAAGCCTTAAGCTGTTCGAAGAGAGAGAGAGAGAGAGAGACTCGTCGGTGGTTGCACTTTCCCTTTCCCTCCACCTCCGTCCCGTGCGGACCTAATTGGAAGGTGAGCAGAAACTCCGACTGAGATAATTTCCAGCCAACTTTTTTCTCTCCAACACTTTTCGGCTGCTCCGACATCTCAAACGCCCCCAACACCCGGGCTTTTTTTCTTTCTTTCATATTACTTCTGAATCGGCTTCTGCCTTGACGGACGGACTTCAGTTATTGTCACAGAGGAAATTTGGACTCTTCTTCTCAGCGCTGAAAATAATTCTTTGAAGAGCATCAACCGTACCTCCGCCGAAAATGTCGTCGATGCGAAATGCCGTCCACCGGCGGCAACACCGCGAGCGTGGTCAGCTCGAAGGCCATGAGAAATGGGGTATTCTCGAGAAGCACAAGGTGGGAATTTTCCTCCTGGGAAATGTTTTTCCAAGGGACTGGGCAGTTCTCGAGCATCCACCGTTCCTTATTTGCAAGCTACATCGCGAGAACAGAGCAGAACCCTGCTTCACCCCAAAATGCATCCCAAATATACTAATGACCCTGATCTCCCAAACAATAGGACTACTCCCTCCGTGCAAAAGACTACAATGTCAAGAAAGCCAAACTCAAGCGCCTACAAGAGAAGGCCCGCGACCGCAACCCCGATGAATTTGCCTTTGGAATGATGTCCGAGAGATCCCAAGTACAAGGCCGCCACGGTGCCCGGGACTCGGCTGCCGCGCGCGGACTGAGCCACGATGCCATCAAGCTTCTCAAGACGCAAGATGCGGGATACCTGCGGACCGTTGGGGAGCGGGTGCGTCGCGAGATGGAGCGACTGGAAAAGGATATCCAGCTGCAGGATGGGATGCAGGAGGTCCTCGGCGGTGGAAACGAGAAGAATCGGTCCGACGATGAGGATGGTGATTCCGATTTCGATTTCGACGTGGATGAGACAAAAAAGAAGCCGACGAAGTTGATATTTACGGAGAGTCGGCAGGAGCAGACCCAGCTGAGGAAGCGGATGATTGACGATGAGGATAAGATGGATGATTCGGAGAGTGAAGATGAGGAGGATACTTTCGGAGCGCAGGCGAAGAAGCAGCAACAGAACAAGTCCAAGAAGCAGCTTGATGCGGAGAGACAAGCGCTTATTGAGGCCCGGCGCGCAAGGAAGATGAAGAAGAGAGCGGCAGAGGCGAGACAGAATAAGCTCGCTGCGTTGAAGAAGCAGTATAAGGAGATCGTGGCTGCGGAGCGTGAGTTGGATTGGCAGCGGGGGAAGATGGAGAACTCGGTGGGTGGCACGAACAAGGACGGTATCAAGTGGAAAATTAGGGAGAGGAAGAGGTAGATCCAGCTCTGGTGGATTTGCTTTTCCGCATTGCCTCTGTTCGTCTCCTTGATGATTTATGACGGCCGTGATAGACTTTCCTCCTTGTTCCATTTGCGGTCAATGGGCGTCTTTTTTTTTTTCTCTCTGTTCGTTGGTAGGAAAAAAGTGTTTCTTGGGTACCAAAAGGTGTTATTCGTGGTTGCATATTGTACATATATACATAGTTCCATCCGAAGCTGGCATGCTGACTTGATACCACTAATAGAAGTGAATGACTTTGCCAGAATTCCATCTTATAACCGGACTACCTCGATATGTCTACGCAACTATGATTAGCGAGCATGAAGGGGCACCATTTCAGACGCAAATTGGATTGGGGAACGAAGTGGTTAACTAGAAAACCGAATCCTCCATCACAATCTGTGTGAGCCACATGTCTCATCATAACGATCCGTATAAAGCACTGCTATTTTTCGTCCGTGGACATCGATAACGTAAGAAAGTCGTAAAACCACAGTTCAAAGCTTGAAATACACGAGAGAAAAGAAGAAAAAAAAAGGAACTCCTCAAATCAGACGCCTTCTCTAATTCACGAACGCTTGCGCTCGATCTCAGCAACGCGAATGCTGACGGCCCGCTTGTGAGCGTCGAGGCCCTCAACTGCCGCGAGTTGCTCGACCGTGCGCGAGAGTCCGTACAGACCTTCCGCAGTCAGGTTCGAGCTGGTAATATGCTTGAGGAAAGAGCCCAGGTTGACTCCAGAGTACTGCTTGGCATAGCCGTAGGTTGCTGCACAATGAGAACGATCAGTCATGTCCACGAAGCTTGAGAGATAAGAGATGGAAAAAAAAAAAAAAAAAAAAAAAAAACTTACGCAAAGAGTGGTTAACACCAGCGGAGTAATCGCCAACAGACTCAGGGGTCCACTGGCCGATGAACACACTTCCGGCGTTTTGCACCATGTCAACAACAGACTCTGCATCGTTAACCTGGAGGATCAAGTGCTCGGGAGCATACTCGTTGCTGAGAGCCATTGCCTCGGCAATGTCCTTGACAACGAAAGTGACCGAGTGCGCCAACGATCCCCGGACGATATCCGAACGTGGAAGGGCCCTGGCCTGCGCGTCGACCTCATCTTCAATTGCCTTGAGCTGCTGCTCGTTGAGGTCAATGGCAATGAGGATGACCTGGGAATCGACACCGTGTTCTGCCTGGCTCAGAAGATCGGAAGCAACGAATGCAGGGTTTGCGTCCTTGTCCGCAACCACCAGCACTTCACTAGGTCCGGCAGGCATATCGATGCTCACACCAGCCGAGGTGTCGTTGGAGACCAACATCTTGGCAGCAGTGACGAATTGGTTTCCGGGACCAAGAATCTTGTCAACCTTGCTGATGCTCTCAGTACCGTAAGCCATAGCCGCAACAGCCTGAGCTCCACCGGCGAGGACAATGCTCTCTGCTCCCACCTTGTGTGCCACGTACACAATCTCAGGGGAAATGCTACCATCGGCGCGAGGAGGGGAGGCAAGGACAATGGTCTTGCAACCAGCCACCATGGCGGGAACACCCAGCATCATGGCAGTGGAAGGAAGAACGGCAGTGCCACCGGGAATGTAGAGACCGACTCTCTCAATAGGTCTGGAGAAGCGGGAGCAAACGACACCGGGCATAGTCTCCATGCGCAAGGTGTCGTTGCTACCCTTCTGGGCGGCGTGGAAGCGTCGGATATTGCCGATGCTGACATCGATGGCCTCTTGCGTCTCGGGAGACAGCTTCATGAGTTCGGCGGGGAAAGGCGCCTTGATCACGGGCGACGTCAAGGAGGTTGCCTTCTCAAACTTGTGGGTGTACTTGAGCACGGCTGCGTCGCCGTTGTCGCGGACATCCTGAATGATCGGGCGGACAAGGCCAACTATGGCGTCGTTGGACTTCTGGGAGGGGCGCTTCAAGGCATCCTTCACCACGTTCACGGCGGTGGAAGCAGTGACAATGCGCCGCATCTCCATACGGGCATCCTTTTCGGCCGTCGAGGCAGCAGGCGCCGGCTGGCTGGTCTTATCGGGAGCTGGCGCAGGCTTGGAATCAGCGGCCGGGGCCAAACCGGCCTTTTCAGCCCACGGGCCCTTGGCGTCTCCCTTTCTTCTCTTGACCTTCAAGCTCTTCAGATCGAGGTTTCTTTCAATATCCGCCAGGGTGACACCGGCAGCGACACACTTGGTGAGAGCAAAGTAGAAGAGATCGGCAGCCTCAAAAGCAATCTCCTCCTTGGTAGTCGCACGGCACAATTCCTCGGCTTCCTCCATGATTTTGGCTTCCACAAGCTTGGGCTCATTGAACAGTCTGGCAGTGTACGATCCGGCCGGCGCGTCTGCCTTGCGGGCGAGGAGAGTCTTCTGGAGGCGCGAAAGTCCAGCGTATTGTCCGAAGCAACTTGCGGTGCCGAGGTGGCAGAATCCTGTATAGCACAGCTGATTGTTAGCGTACAACTGGAAGAGCTCTTGCACAAGTCGCATACCTCTACCAATCTGATTCACGACGAACAGCAAGCAATCGCTATCGCAGTCAAAGCCAACCTTAAGGAGCTCCTGCACATCTCCACTTGACTGTCCTTTGTACCACAAGCCCCGCTTCCTACTCTGGTAGACACCAGTTCCGGTTCTGAGTGCCTCCGCAATGCTTTCATCGCTACTCCATACGAGACCAAGGCTAACACCTCTCTCATCGGTAACGGAGGTAGCGTAGAGACCGGTGTTTGGGTCAGCAACGGCGCGAGCAGAAAGAAGCTTCGCAGCTGGGATCTTTCCGTCCGCACTGCGTTCGAGCGTCAAGGTCTCGGAGGGCACCACGCTGACACCACCTTGCTCCAATGTCTGCTTGAGAGCCTCTTCGGTGACTGCGCTGGCGCTGTACGTCTTGTAAATGTTCTGAGCCTCGGGATCAGCTCCCAATTTCTCTGCGACCGCCTTCACGTTGGCCGACCCGGTGGAAAGGCCGGCGTCCTTTCTCCCCGCATCCTCCGCAACCCAGCTTTCGAATTCATTCACCTGAGCGTCGGATGAAGTGTAGACGACCAAGCGGGAAGAAGGCACACTCTGTTCCTGAGATAGAGTCTTCAATTGCTCGAGGGAGATGAAAACCTTGGCGGCACCGGCGTTAAGGATGTCGACAATGTCACCGGCGGAGGTGATCTCGGTCGCATCGACGTAGACATCGAGGAGGCGGAAGTTCTGACGAAGGAATTCCTCGGCCTCGGATAATTTGGAGACCTTGATGAGGACACGGCCGAAGTATGAGATCTGCTTGAGGGTGAGGCCCGACGAGGTCTTCGCGGGGGAAGAGGGGTCCAGCGAGATGAGGAATGGCGTCGCCATTGTGACGGTGTACACCAGGGGGACGGGATGAAAAAGATAGAAAGAAATGGAAAACGAGTTTTCCTTCCCTCCTATTTTAAAGAGGTGATGGAGTGGTAAGAATTGAGTTGGTTGTGAGCGGGGGAATCAACGCCGACTGAGGTAGGACAAGCGGCTGTATGTGTCACTGTCACTCAATGACTTTTTTTCTGCCCCGCGGCGGGATCCGCAATCGCCCGTGACGAATACGCCCGTTTCTTCTGCAAATTGCCAGTCCAGGCACCTTTGCTTCCTCCAATTGCAGATACTCGACCCAACTATTGGTAATACCGACTTTTCTCAATGGTCAATGACGGCTCTGAGGTAAAAAGGCGGGGGTATTGGAAGTTGTTGAAGACGGGATTAAGGTAGGTAAGCTTGGAACTGTTAGGTATCCTACCAGCCAATCGCAGCGACTATGTTTACTCATGTATAGCTTACATTTTTGTTTCACATGTCATATTTGCGTTTTATTTTCCATATCCACCGCCCGGCTGGCGCAATGGTAGCGCGTCAGACTTCTAATCTGAAGGTTGTGGGTTCGACCCCCACGTCGGGTGTGATTTTTTTTGTTGGGTGGGCGGGTGGCTGAGTGGTAAGTCGCCCGGCCGGGTATAAAGAGTTCGCAATTTCATCGAGAATCAACAAACTACTCCGTACACATGTCCTATCTGCATGACTTGAAGTTACATCGCCGTGATTTTGGCTTTTCTCGTGCTGGCACTGGGCAGTAGCCGCAGTACAAGTCATCTGCAGGTTTAATTGTCATCCGATCACCGATATGATGCCATTTTGCCGGTCGTCTTGATGGTATCATTATTATCTACGTTCAAGCATCGTCGACGCTGAAATACTATACTAAGGAAATGAAGAACAAACTTATTACAACCGAAATACGAAGCTTTTATTCCTTGGGTGATAGGAGTAGAAAATACAAGAAATCGTTAGCCTCGTCCGCAATAACGTTCTGATCATCTGATCTATCATATCCTGGTACGTTGGCTTTATCAGTTAATTTCTCGTTATTGTTAACTTATGTGATCTTATCTGGTATTGAGTCATCGACCAAAGCAGCAATAATTTTCACTTCAGAAACTTCAGAAGAGATGAAGGGGGACAGGGTCAAAAGTGAGATTTCTGCCTCTTTATCATAGGGGAGTGGATCGACGAGATTGTTACCGTGCGGGGAGCAGACCGAGTGAACCTCCCTTGCAGATCATTTCCAGTCGATCTCCTTCAACTTTCAAGCCATCTCCGTCCCTTGTTACTCCGTACGGTTACAACCTACCAATTCCGAATCAACAAAAACTCAGGGGCGAGATCTGGACGGCCGCATTCTCCGAAGAACCCCTGCATTTTCCACGCCTCCAAGGGATTTCGCATTTTGCATGGGTAAAAAGCATTGACATCGGTTGTCGACCTGGAAAAAACTCATAGACCAAAGTCTGTCCTCCACGCCAGTGGATCATTTTTTCCTGTTTTGGAATGGAATCTGTCTAATCTAATAACTAACTATGGACGCCATCACGAAACATCCACTGCTCCAGAGAGTCCGACTCCAATTCCCCGCACATTGTCCGATCCTTCCAAAGGACTTGCCTCGTGGATGATTTTCGATCATGAGGAAGGCGCGATGTTGCACTTCGAGTTGAGCTAATAGTCTAATCAACCAGATTATTTGCCCTAAGCTAGTTACCCCATAACTACCTTGTTCTTCGGTATGTCCGTGTGACTGCCCATGCAAATGATCCACTCGCGTCTGCTCAGCCTTCTATTCACTTACTTATACCCACTCGTTGCTCCTACGATTGTCGGGTTTGTCTCTCGTTCTAGAAGGCTTTCGTGACTTCCTCTCCTTTCTCTATTCTCTATATAGATCCCCGTCACTCCTTCTAAGATGCGTTTCGTACCGTTGTCACTCCCTTTTACTGCCTTGTCCCTCATCGGCCCTTCCTTGGCTTATCCGCATGCCAGACAGAGCAATCTTGCCGACGCGACTGACGATGGACAAGCTGAATTCAGGGCCAATGCTGTCAAGGAAGCCTTCCAGCACGCCTGGGACGGATACAAGAAATACGCCTTTCCCCATGACGAGCTTCATCCGGTGTCGAACGGTTACGGCGATTCCAGGTACTTCCATTACCATTCTTACTTCCATAGGGGAGGGTGAGCTAATAATCGAGCACTAGAAATGGCTGGGGTGCCTCGGCAGTCGATGCGCTTTCGACCGCTCTGGTGATGCGCAACGCCGACGTGGTCGGCCAAATCCTCGACTTTATCCCGACAATTGACTACTCGAAGACGAGCTCGCAAGTCAGCCTCTTCGAGACCACAATCCGTTACTTGGGTGGAATGATTTCCGGTTATGATCTGCTCACGGGACCTCTTGCCGATTTGGCCACGGATTCCTCCCAGGTCGAAGCGCTCTTGACACAGTCGAAGAAGCTGGCCGACCTTTTGAAGTTCGCCTTTGACACGCCCTCGGGTGTTCCATACAACAACCTCAATATCACCTCGGGAGGAAACGATGGTGCCACCTCCAATGGTCTTGCTGTTACCGGGACATTGGTCCTTGAATGGACCCGTCTATCCGATTTGACTGGCAATGATGAGTATGCTAAGATCAGCCAAAAAGCCGAATCTTACCTTCTGCACCCGCAGCCCTCGTACGGTGAGCCCTTCCCTGGCCTCGTAGGCACCAACATCAACATCGACACGGGATTGTTTGAGGACGGCGCCGTGAGCTGGGGTGGCGGAGACGACTCTTTCTATGAGTATCTCCTGAAGATGTATGTGTACGATCCCAATCGGTTCGGATTGTACAAAGACCGATGGGTGGCGGCCGCGAACTCGACAATGGAACACCTAGCATCTCACCCATCTACGCGCCCAGATCTGACCTTTTTGGCCACCTACAACAATGGAAACCTTGGACTGAGTTCCCAGCATCTCACGTGCTTCGACGGCGGTAGCTTCTTGCTCGGCGGTTCGATTCTCGGGCGCCAGGATCTCATCGACTTTGGCCTGGACCTTGTGAATAGCTGCTACCAAACGTATAACCAGACCGTGACAAGAATTGGACCCGAGCAATTCAGCTGGGACCCTAACTCTGTCCCAAGCTCCCAAAAGGCCTTTTACGAGAAGGCCGGTTTCTACATCACCAGTGGCTACTACATTTTGCGGCCCGAGGTCATTGAGAGCATCTACTACGCCTACCGAATCACTGGCCAGCAGAAGGTAAGATGATATGCAAGGCACATACATGGTCCATCAGCTGATTTGTGCTAGTACCGTGACTGGGTTTGGGATGCATTCGTTGCGATCAATGGAACTTGCCGGACCGACTCGGGATTTTCGGGCATCACGAACGTGAACGCAGCAAATGGCGGATCCCGGGATGACAACCAGGAGAGCTTCCTGTTCGCTGAAGTGCTGAAATACGCATACTTGGTTCACGCTCCTGGTAAGCAATGCAACAACCACGAATCGGGAGACGCATGACTAATCGAGAATAGAGGACGAATGGCAGATTCAGCCCGGCGATGGCAGCAACACCTGGGTGTTCAATACGGAGGCTCATCCCATCCGCGTTGCTTCGAAGTAGGCCTGCGTGGCGTTGGGTGCTGTCTGTTGCTCGCTTTGAGCAAGGACGAGGCGGTTTCCACGGGTGAGGGTGCACCTAATCTTGATTCACGAGTACATATTTATGATGTCTATATTATTCCTAATAATTCCACCGAACATCAATCCACCTATCTTGGTCTTACTCGGTACCTACGTGATTCCACTGGTCTAGGTAGAGAAGCGATCTAAATGAACCAATCAACTCGACGGACTCGATAAGGCACTATATCGAGCAGCGCCCGAGGTACTTATCCATGGTTACACAGCTGTCCCTAAAGTCAATGCCTCTATATAAATCAATAAATCTGATGAATCTGCCATCAAATCTCTCTCTCTCTCTCTGTCTACACTCTACAGAGCAAGAATCACTCCATGCTAGCAGCTAGGGATGTAAATTAAAAAGTCAAAAAGTCGGACTTTTTTTTCCGAGTTGACTTTTAAAAAAGAAAATATCGATACGCTAAAATCGGCTAATATAGTTGCAAGAGAAATGGCTGGTGCCTGGAAGCGAAGGCTGACTAGGCGATCAAGCGAAGGCTGACTAGGCGATCGATGCGAAAGCAATTGAAAGGGATGTCATTGACTATGACTATCTACTGGACTCTGGAGAGCCGGGCGGAGCTAAAGGCTAGAAAGAGCTAGGGGGAGCCATAAGGGCCAATCTGATAGTACGGTATGCGATAAAGACATAACATGCAAGAATGGAAGATACAGGCGGATTCCCTAACAATAGTAGGCTTATATAATTAATATTAGATATTATAATAGGCTGATAAAAATAAAAATTAATATATTTTAAAGTAAAAAATAGGCTTATATATTAGTAATATTTTATATATAAATTAAAAAGAATTATATGGGTTAGTAGGTGTCCTTATCTTATCGGGAATGGCGTCATTGCAAGGGATGACTAAGCCCGCTTATCCTTCACGATCCCTTCTCCAACTTCTTCTCCGCATCCATTCTCACCGAGATTCTCTCGTTTGCAGGCAATGGTGATGGCTAGCTGAGGGTTTGTGTGAAAATTGTGTTGTCGTTCTCGGTACTACTCTCCCCCGGGTACTATCGGCATGGCCGCGGATGCCTCCAGCGACACTCGTCGCTCACACCCAGCAGATAGCACATCACCTTTCGAGTCCCACGACGGAAGAGACGGTGATGCTACGGAGTTCGATTCGAGCTCGTCACTCGAGCGAGCGCCCGCAACCTCACCCCAGAGCTTCACTCCTCGATCCCTGATCGTCGGGTTGATCATCGGCGCTCTCATCACGTTCTCCAACACCTATTTCGGCTTGCAGACCGGATGGATCAGTACAATGGCCATGCCGTCGGCGCTGATAGGCTTCTCTGTCTTCAAAGTCTTATCCAAGCATCTGTCGTTTCCATTCACTCCAATCGAGAACGTCCTCATACAAACCGTGGCCGGAGCGGTGGGAACCATGCCGTTGGGATGTGGTTTCGTCGGTGTCATTCCTGCGTTGGAGTTTCTCCTGAAAGACGGAGAAGACGGGCCGGCTGGAGACGGCGGTACTGGCGAGGGTGGACCTCTGAAGCTGGGTTTCGGCAAGCTGGTCTTGTGGAGTCTCGGGGTGTGCCTGTTCGGCGTCGTGTTCGCGGTTCCGCTGAGGAAAGAAGTCATCATTCGGGAGAAGCTGAAGTTCCCGAGTGGTACGGCATCAGCGTTGATGCTCAAGGTTCTGCACGGATCAGGCGATGAGAAGCCCAAGGGAAGATTGACGCATCCGAGTGGGATTCATGGGGAAGCCGAAGACGAAACCCCGCTGCTACGGCAGTCTGAGGAGAGTGGCTCTCTTCTGCAGAAGGACGACCTTGTAGATGGCGACGCAGACAAAAGGAAAGACTGGAAGTCGAAAATGCGTCTTCTGATCGGCGCTTTTGCGGTATCTGGCATATATGTGAGAGCTCCGTTATCCCTCGTCTCGAGTCCGGCTGTCTAACAACCCTAGACTCTGTTCTCTTACTTCGTACCTCAAGTCAGAGACATCCCCATCTTCGGCCTCTCTCTGGCCGCAAACTGGCTCTGGACGCTGAACCCTTCCCCCGCCTATGTCGGTCAGGGTATCATCATGGGACCTTCGACCTGCATGCACATGCTCGTTGGCGCTGTGTTGGGCTGGGGTATCCTGTCTCCGCTGGCAAAGGCGCGCGGGTGGGCTCCCGGGCCAGTAGACGACTGGGAAAACGGAAGCAAAGGGTGGATTGTCTGGGTGTCGTTGGCCATCATGCTCGCCGATTCCATCGTCAGTCTCGGCTGGCTGGTGACAAAGCCCCTTGTGAATCGCGCTCCTCGAATCAAAGCCGCGATACTTTCCACTCGTTTTGGAAACTGGAGGGCGAAGGGCCAGTCGAAGCCCCACCGCCATTCATACGTCAACTATTCACGGCTGAGCCCTATTTCCGAGGAATCGTCCCTACGATCCTCCCAGCCTGCCCACTCCCATGTCATCACCAGCGACGAAAGCGACGACGAAGACGCACCGCCATCTCAGCTCATCTCCACCCGCACGGTGATCATCCTCCTCCCCCTAACCCTCATCCTCAACGTGGTCTGCATGCACATCGTCTTCGGAGACATCATGCCTCCCTATCTCTCCACCCTCGCCACCCTCCTCGCCGTCGTCCTTTCCATCATGGGCGTCCGCGCCCTCGGAGAGACCGACCTCAATCCGGTCTCCGGAATCAGCAAACTCACCCAGCTGCTATTCTCGCTCGCAACCCCCACCTCGCACTTCTCCCGCCGCACCGCCCTCGTCACCAACCTCCTCGCCGGCGCGGTCTCCGAATCCGGTGCCCTCCAAGCCGGCGACATGATGCAGGACCTGAAAACCGGCCACCTGCTCGGCGCGAGCCCCAAGGCCCAGTTCTACGGCCAGATGATCGGCAGCCTCGTCGGCGCCGTGCTGTCCACCGCCGTCTACAAGATGTACGTGAGCGTCTACGAGGTTCCGGGCCCCATGTTCCAGACTCCCACGGCGTACGTGTGGATCTTCACCGCGCGCCTCGTCACGGGACAGGGTCTGCCGCGCATGGCATGGCAGGCCTCGCTGGTCGCCGGTGCCGTGTTCGTCGGCGTGACGGTCGTGCGCATCGTCGCCGCGTCCCCCATCGCCAACCGTGGCCGCCGCGGCGTTGCAGCGCCCTGGCGAGCCTGGGTGCCCGGCGGCATCGCCGTCGCGGTGGGCATGTTCAACGTCCCCTCGTTCACGCTGGCGAGAGCCATCGGCGGGCTGATCGCGTGGTGGTGGAATTGGAAGGACACGACAACCGCGCGACAGGCTTTTGCGCAGCTCAATCCGTTCGCCGGCCCTCATCATCGTTATGCGCCGGTGGCCTCGGATATCAACGCCGATGCAAACGCTGCCGAAACCACGAGTCTTGCTGGTGGTGTCGCGGAGGCGACCCCGTCGGGACCGCAGCCGCTCGAGAAGAAGGAGGCCGATGCGGCTTCGTCGGCGGTGGTTGTTCTGGCCTCGGGATTGATTCTGGGTGAAGGGATCCTTAGCATAGTCAACCTTCTCCTCGCGAGTGGAGGGGTTCCTCATCTGTGAGGATTCGTGCTTTTTTTTTTTTTTTTTTTTTTTTTTCTTTATTACGGGATGGGGTGGGGGTGGATTTCGTAGACCGTATGGTTTCCGCACAGCTTATATAGATACAATAACTCGACTGGTGCTATTATACCGAATGAATTTGTCTGTTAGTTTTTCTGGATTCTTTGTTTTCTTTGCTCGAGTTCACTATCTAAGCCATGATCCACTATACATCAACCGGAATGACAACAGTTGAGATAAATAATACACTGACGAGTGATAACAACGCAGTTGAGGGCCAAGGCACAAGACGTCCCATAAAAGTTAGCTGTGTATGTTCCTCTGGCATCTGTGGATCTTTCCGCTTTTCAACTTCCCAGAGGATGGATGAGATTGCTTCTGCCTAACTTTCAGGGTAAAAAAAAGTGGAGTCGAACAAAAGTGGTTGTTAGGGGGGGGTGATGAAAAAACTTGTAGAACAATCAATAAAAAAAAAACCAAGCCGTCATAAAAGGGTATTCTGTCAATTAAGTGGTTGCGCGATAAAGTCACAGCAGATTGAACAAGATTAGGTCGGTCATAAATCGAGTTCGTATTTGACATCTTGCCGAGCTGATCACGATCCCAGAAAACATGAAGAAAGTGAAACAAAATTGAGAAAATAGGAATAGAGTCGGGGGATAGAGAAGGGAAGAACAGAATAGAGCAAATGACTCTGTCACCGATTCATGTCATATCAGGTACATTCCGTCCGGCGGCAATGGCAATCGGTAGCCCCAATCCAACCAATTGCCTCTCTTTTCACGTGAACGGTTCATTATATATTGACTGACATGTCCTGATCGCCAACTGGTTTTCTTTGGATCTGGGGTTGGATTGGAGGAAGAGGTCCGGTGGGAGGAGCACTCAGAGGTTGCATTGGCGGAAGCTGTTGGAACGTTGATCCTGCCAAAGGACTTGACTTGGGAGCTCCGTTCAGGCGCGGGTTCGGTCCAATCGCACCCCCGGCGCTGTTGCTGCGCTGTCTTTGGTTGATCGGCATGGAAGGCTTCTGCATCCCTGGAGGCCCATAGGGTCCGGGACTCATGGACCTGGGTGGTCCCGCTCGAGGTCCTGGTCCTGGGGACATTGAGCGAGGGACAGGTGGGAATTGAGCTGGGGACATGGGGCGGCCCTGCTGGGGAGTACGGGGTG
Source organism: Hamigera avellanea (assembly GCA_027569715.1). Lineage (NCBI taxonomy): Eukaryota > Fungi > Ascomycota > Eurotiomycetes > Eurotiales > Aspergillaceae > Hamigera > Hamigera avellanea. Next base: position 98,587 of record JAPDKU010000027.1, on the reverse strand, counting down.
GTGGCGGTCCAGAGAAGCCTGGCCGGGCAGGAGACATTGGTCGACCATCTTGGGGATAGAAACGAGGAGGCTGATTTGCCATAGGAGGTCCGGGAGGCATGCGGCCACCGGCGGGCGACATCGGACGACCGTTGGGTCCCATCATTGGTGGGCCACGAGGGCCAGGGCCGTGTGGAGGTCCATTTCGAGGTTTAACGGGTCGAGAAGAAAGACAGCTGCGTGGAGCAACACCTTGCTGGGAACGATCAAGACGGATGCAAAGGGCCTACAATAGAGGTTAATACACACCCGTAAGGAAAACGGACTGCCAGGGGATCTTACCCATCCATCATCATATTCATGAAGCAGTCTGACAAGTTGACCGGAACGGAGTTCCAATTCGTCGTCCATCGAAGGAGCGAAATCCATCTGTACGCGATGGACGTTATTGGGACCCGGCCCAACTGCTGCAAAAGCGGCTACGTTGCCGGATCCAACCGAAGCGGCATCCGCGCTGACGGCACTGACTGGACTAACTGGTCCTGGAGGGACGGCAGCGGGGGAAGTTGGTCCAGAACCCTCGGTATTGACTGTCAGGTCTTTCTCGGATGAACTAGCGGAAGAAACCGTGGCAACCATGGCAGCACCGGCCACTGCAGCACCGGCACCAGCAACCTCGAGGGCCGTTCCCGAGGGGACAACGCCTGATACATGGGCAGCAGCAGCAGCACTTGCCGTTGGAGAAACAGGGTGAGGACCGGTCGAGTTCACAGCGGCGGGCGGCGAAGGAGCATCTGCTTGGTTTTCAAACGGATTGACAGGGTCATTGAACGGGTTCTGGCTGTTGACGCTGGATTTGGACGGAGTCTGAGGCGGGTTGTGGGCAGAACCGGTGTAAGACCTGTCGTCCAGCGGATTGCTCGTCAAGTTGCGAGTCGCAGCCGCAGTCGCAGCAGTTCCAACCGCAGCACCAGCAGCAACCGCACCCAGAGAAACACCACTGGTACTGGGACTGAGGTCGGGAGCAAATTGCGTGACGGGGCGAACGTTGAGCTGAGGAGGTCTGGCCGAGGCGATCGATTCGGATTTCACCATTGGTGGGGGCGCAGGCGGTAAAGGTGCTGGGGCGCTGCCAAAGGTCTTTTCACTGTCCTCTGCCTGGGCCATCTTCTGGTTCTGCTTCTTCTTATGCAACCAGAAGAGGAGAAGTCCTGCCATCAAGCCGAAACCAAGGATGACACCAATGGCAATACCTGCCTTTGCACCTCCAGACATGTCCCCAGAGCCTGATGCTGTGGCCGTCGTAGATGCGGTTGCGAGTGCAGACGAAGCTCCGGCAGGGGAGTACGCAGATGTCGCGGCACTCGATTCATCCAGTCCCGCGCGGCTCAGAGCGGAGGTTGCAACAGCAGCGAGCGTCGCAGTCGAGAATGAAGTCAGAGTGGCCGGTGCCTTCTCGTTGTCAGTGGTAATCGCAGTCTCCACCGCACGCTGCGCGGTCTGTGTCGTTTCCTCCGCCTTGGTTGGTATCACATCGTCAGTTGTGATGGCCTTTGCAGTTTGGGTCGGTCGAACCGCGGGGCCAACACCAACAACATTGGCGGCGGTCTTCGTAGCGTCTGGGTCGACAGTAACGTAGCCTCCAACTGGTCCGTCGAAAGTAGCCTCTGCAGTCACATAGACTACCGAGACCACCGTTTGCGCGCCCTCGTTCGCATCATTCTTACGCTTCTCGAGGTCGACGGCATGGTCGTGATGCGCATGCCCGTGTCCCATGGCTCCAGCTGTTCGTATGAGGACGATGTCCTTCGAGAAGAGAAGCGAAGATCAGTGGAACGACGTTGAGAGCCAGACAACTCTGCCTCGGTCGCAGATGTCGATCTTCGTGGGAGCCACGAGATGGATATTGGAACCTCAGGTGGATAAGTAGAAAAGAGAGTTTGGGAAGGAACTCAGTAAATACCAACGCGCGCGAATACCGTTCTTTGACTTCACAATCTTCTGATGGGCGAATAGGTAACGTCGCGTGGGGAAAAAAAAAAGAATAGTTGATGCAGGTCGCGTCAAGGAATGTGGAATGGTCCTACTCGAGGACGAGGAAAAGAATGAATTCTAGACCCTGGTCGGACCGCAGCCGGCACAAGTCGATAAAGGAAGGGCGACGAAGCTGCCAGGCCGCGACAAATGAATGGAAGATCGTGGGAGATCCCACGAGAAGGAAGAAAGGAAGGGAAATGGCTAAGCCATGGACGTGAAGAGGGTAAAGTGTGAAGAGTTGGAAGTCAAGTCAATCCTCAGGACTGCGATGAGGTGAGAAGAGGGGGAGCAGAGAGAAATACGGGCGTAATGGGCATTTTGTATCAGTCTGTTATGCGGGATAATCACTTTCCTCTTCAGGGAGGCGATCACGGCGGGGGACCCACTACAAGTGCCATTGAGTCTCGATAATTGGTTGCATACTCGAGAGAAAATTACCGTTCCTGGTTTTATTACAGTATCTGGAAAGGAACTAAGGGGTTTGTTTCTCCGCATATTAATTGTATGCAGTCTTACCCGCCACACGAGGAAATAAAAAAAGAAAATTACCGTCATCCACGACTGCCTGAGGAGGGTCTTTCCCACCTGCCAATGCAACTCGCCTGCTAACTAACTTGCTAAGTTGGTCTGCCGCTCTCAGGCATTCAATGATCAATGATCAATCCCATCTCTGACTCCATCGTTCGAAAAGCCATCGGGGCGCCACCAGCGTTTGAACGAACCGCTGGAGCCAATCCAAACTTGAGACTCGCCCAGGGCAGGCCGCTCCCAATTAGCCCAGCCTGAAAACCGCACATGGGCCACATCCGGTTCATCCTAGCGGCACCTTCTTGCGGTTTCTCGTTCTGTTAGTGTTCAGTGTTCAGGGGATGATGCCTCCTCATTGGGCCTTGGGATTTTAATCTTGCTTCGAAACAGCCGTCCGGACGAACTAGCCCTAAAAACGAGATAATCGGAGGGATTTGGGGCCCATTTGTTGACTGTGAGGCTTTTGAGCTCGACGAATAGCTGATTGTTTCCAAACTCGGGTGTTCATCAGCAGCATCATAATCATAACAAATACTCCAGTGCAATTCGGGGCCCCCTTACGAATCTAACTAACAGTGCTTGAAGTTATTACGCCATACGCAATTCTCTTTCTTGCATTGTTCCTCCTACCGATCATAACAACAACCAGTATGGTGGTCGCCTGAGCCCCGGTGTCCCTCGGCCGGAAATTACACCGTCGACAATCAAGCCAGTCATACTACGGGGTATAACGCGATTTCAAACCAAGTTCGCCAGAATCACGGTTGGTCTGCATCGGATACAACAAATCAAGGACAGACGATAATGGGAGAAACAGAGGGAACCAACTTCCAAGGCCAACAATCTAGTCTAACGAGCTAGGTGATGGATTCCCATGCCGACTGAACTAGGCAATGATGCATGTGATTCCGTTTCTGAACGACGCCATGCTGTGAGGGCTCGTTTGTGTAACCAGATATAATTCCAATTCTCTTGCGCAGTATTTTCCTAAAAAGCTCACTCTGCGGGGATGCAATTAATTTGGACGGGCTATTGATATTTCCTGGTGACACTGCCTACTGGGTGCTAAGGCTGGGCTTCAGCCACCTTGTTATGTGATTCAGGATCACCGTGCCGTGGGCTCGGACCTGTGAATTACATCAGCACACCGGACACTGTACAGTAGTAACGACAATACAGAGTACTGTGTACAAAACGCAGCATCATAGCATGCACATTTGTCAACACTAACAGAAGGCTCGGATGCAGATCTGCGATCCGTCCGCAAATCGAGAGATCGGAAGGTTCAAAGACACGGTGTGAGCACCTTACCATTCGAATCGCTTGCGGAAGGGGGTTATTTGGTTGTACATCTTCTCGACCAACTTGAAACCATCTCTTCCGGGATCTCAAGATGCGGAGAAATACGGATGATTCAGTGCCTATCACAACATCAGATCATGAGCTTCTGGGATATTCTCGCTAGATCGATCTTGTCACTTACATCTGCTGCAGATAATCGGTCACTGCTCTCATACCGCACCAACTTACTCACCAGGTCACGGCCCTTCGAAGATGCTCCCCTGAGAACCTCGTCCCATGACTTAGGAGGAAATTTATAAAACTCGATTTTCCCCCAATCAGGCAGGTTTGCCGTCTCCTATTCCGACATGTCAGTACTACATTTGAGAGTGTCCAAGAAGCTCTAGACTTACGGGCCAAGTCCGTCCGTCCGGAGTCCCCAAGGTCTTAAATATGGATTGAATAAGGGACAAGTCACTTCCGACGGGCCCGGAGTCAAATAACTGCGAGTGGCCCACAGCAAGGGTTTCTGCAACAACGCATCCAGCTGCCCAGAGGTCCAAAGCTGGTCCATATCCTTTGAAACCAAACAATATCTCTGGCGAACGATAACAAGTCGTTCCAACCTCGGTTATTTTCTGATCAAATGGCTCACAGCCTTCCTCTCCGTCTTTCCATGCGATACCAAAATCTGCCAGGTATGCGGGCCCCGTTAGAGAGTCCAGCAGGATATTGGAAGGCTTCACGTCCCGATGAACGATCCCTAGGGAGTGGATGTGTGCTAATGCACTGAAGAGGTCTCGTAAATGGGATTTTGCTTGCGATGCAGTCACATTATCTCGGCGCAACAAGCACTCCAGATCATACCTCATAAAAGGAAAAACCAGGATGAGTCGGCCTCCCGGAAGGTTGAAGTGCTCGAGCAAGGATATCACATTTGGGCCTGGCGCTTTCTGTAGAAGCTTGACCTCGCGCTTCGAGTCATGGGGAGGAGTCATGAGATGAGGCGTCGTGATTTTCAGAGCGATCAAGCCTGCAACTTCAGATTTCGATTTATAGATGGCGGAATGGAGTCCGTCTGTATGGTGAAGACAATTCTTGTACTTGCCAATGCTTTCGCCCACACTCGACGAGGTTTCTTGTAACTCTTCGGGCACCTGACGAGGACTGCTTAGCACTGGAGCCACGGATTCCGTCGCCTCGGCTTCGTCAATGGCTAGCTGGCACATCTGGTCATATTCTTCCTAGACGATCTTTGCATGAGCTAACATGACGCAGTCGAGGTCCATTGAAAGAAATGAACGGACTTTTGAGTTGGCTTTTTCGAAGGCTTCGCTCTCGAAGCGTTTGGCTTGCGATTGGGCCTCGGAGAATGCAGCGGACGAAGATGCCCGCTGATAGGCGGTGGTGCTATCCAAAGTATGAGAGTCGATCCCTGAGTTATTTATACCCCGCAATTCATGACTTACAGAGACTGAATTGCTGTCAGCCTATCGGTGAACCCGAGGGTTCTCCGCCAGTCTTCTCCAGTCGCCATGATGGTCGTTGGAACGTTGCAATTGACAACAACCAGGAACTAGTGCGATGCGCTATAATTAGGTGGAATCGATGAGGCGTGCGCCGATTTGGTCAACTAGGCGAATTGGCACAGATCTGCCGATTGCTTGCACCGTTGCTGGCAAGAATTGAACGGGGAATCAACTTGAATAAGAAATTCAAGAGAAAGGATATCTCTGAAATCTAATGGATGCCATTGATAGTTTAGAGTGCACAGGCCAAACAGCTCATGGTGACATGTGACTTTCCCCGAGACGGGCCGTAGACTAACTTCCGTTAGCCTGAGCCTGAGGTGTCGTGGACCAAGACCCAGGCCGCCTTGGGAAGTTGGACCAAGACCACTTTCGATCCCCGTTGCACCCCAGCGTCATCACATCATCGTCCTCCCAGCGACCCTTCAGACCTCTTCCCCAATCCCTCTCCTGCAAACCCACCCGCCCTTTCAATCGCTCTTCGCTCGCTCGTCACTACCTCCCGCGCTCCTTTTATTCTTATTATGCGTCTCTCCTACCTTGCTTCCCGGACGTGTTACCTATGAGTAGAGATGGAGCTCTCACGGCAGGAGTATCCAGCGTTGCTGGTAAGATTGGCCCTGGAATGGAGCCCTGCATCGTGATTCGATCCACATTACATTTTGTACATGCTGATCATGTCAACCCATATCGGACACAGGCCTCTTTGCAGCCCAGCCAAGCTACAACTGTACTTAACGATCGCATTCGTCTTATTAACAAGGTCAACGCGGACATCGCAGATTGGCTTCAGGTACGCCCGTTCGCCCTCCTAAATCACTCGATCTGCGCCTTGGTCGGGACCAATTCTCATCTCACCTCCGTTGCGATAGGAACGCCGTCGTGTTGAAGAAGCATACGCTCAGGGTTTGCGGAAATTGGCGCATCGACCACAGCTGGACAATGGCGCGGGGCTCGGGTAAGACGAATTCGCCCTTCGGGCGTTATAATTCATGTCGCTGATGGGGTACGAAAAGAATTTTTCAGTTACCTTGGCAGCGCATTGTCAATGCGACCGAAACACTGGCCACATCGCACGAGACCCTCGCTCAGAAGATCGAGGAGGACGTGGAACGCCCCTTGAGGGAATACAGCAGCAAAAACCGCCATCTCCAATCGATGCCTGGGATTCAAAGCGACCTGGCAGGTCTGGCGAAGAATCTAGAGGCATCGCAAAAGAAATTGGACAAGGTCAAGGACAAGGGCCCGAAGGGTGCAGAAAAGCTTGCCAACGCGGTGGCCGCGGTTGAAGAGGGCAACCAACAGTGGAATTCAAGGGCGCCGTTTGTTTTTGAGCAGCTTCAGGCTGTAGATGAGAGCCGGCTCAATCATCTTCGGGATGTTCTCACTCAATTGGAAACCCATGAAGTCGACCAGATCGAGCGCTGCCGGCAAGCGGCTGAGAGCTGTTTGAACGTCCTTCTCAACGTGGAAACAGCAGACGAGATCAATACGTTCGCAGCGAAGATCAACGGAGGAAGACCAGTCGTCTTAAGAAGGCAGGATGCGCCGACACCAACTACTGCCGCACCACTAGCGCCTCCCCCGCGCATTCAAGATGATGCTTCCAGTCAGCGCTCAGAGAGATCGGGTACTATTCGGACACCACCTGGTCAGTACAAAACTACAAGACGTTTCATCTAGGCCCAAACTAACGAACATGATCTTCAGCGCCCGAACCGCAAACCCAACCACAGCCGCCGCCACCGCAACCACAACCAAGACTCACTCCTCTCGGCGGCCTGAAGCGATTGGGTACTGTCATGAATCGAAGGAAAAGTATTGTACAGACGTCCGGTGGAGGCATAGCCTTCCCAGACAAAAGACATCGTAGCCCGTTTGCACCCTTCAAGAGGTCGGATTCATCGCGAGATATCCAAATCCCTGAATCACCGCCTCCGACGGGTTCCGACCGCCCCAGCACTGCTTTAACTTCCACAGATAGTCACACGGACACAACTCGGAGACCGAGTGAAGCGCAAGACCATGATGGTCTGCAAGCAACTCCGCCCATCGCAGAATCGCAGCAAATCCCAGCTACGAATGGAACAACAGCCCATGAGGCCCAATCGGAGTCCACTATCACGCATAAACACACCAATGAAGTACGTCGTGAGACTAGCGGTATGAGAAATACAAATCTGCTAACAATGGCTCCAGCCACATGTCGATTCCGAAGGATTTACTGAACGACCGCAAACTATTGATGAGATCATGCGAATCCAGAGGGAAGAAGCTGGGTATTTGATCCCCGTTCATGTCCACTCAACAGAACGGTAGCTGACAATGTTTTCGTAGCTTGGAGGAGCCCGCCTTGAATTTGACGATCCGAGATCAGCCGATATTTGAGGATGAAGATCAAGCCAAGCAGGCAATGGATTCAATGGCTAATACTTTGCGATTGGTAGGTGGACATGCTATTGACATATCACTACATTGCTGACCGTCGCTTAGCGAGCCCAGCAAACTGGTGTTAGGCGTAATGCAAGCACGCTGCGCGGTCGACGCGACGTCCGAAACACGGTTTTTATTCCAAACCCACCGGCGCCCGGACAAGACATTCCTAGCCTCCATTCTGCATCTGATGTCTCGGTCCCGACCTCTCCTGCGGTCCCGAGCAAGCACGTTACTTCTCCCAGTACCGCTACAGACGACCATACTTTATCAGACACTACATCTATCCGGTCCTCGCATACGCTCCATAGCATTTCGGGCCCTGTTACCCATCCTGATCTTCATGAGCCTGGCCTGAATGCATCCATCATAGAAACCGTCAATGCATGGTTCACCGATGGTGCAGTTACGAAATCATTCGTTGTTGGCGAGCTTGCCCTGGCATACAACCCGCTGACTGCAGCCTCTACACAAAACTTGCGGGTCCGTCTGGATAATTTCCAGGTGCTAGAGAAGGTTGCTGCAAACCCCCACTTCGTAAACGAGCTGGAGAAAGGTAAAGATGACGACAAGAGAGGCGAATACAACGTGCTTCTCTCCAACATCTCGCGCCACATACCCGCCGTGGCTTTCAAGTACCAAGTCCACGTCGATCAGTCCAACGCCTCAGCTTACTGCCCTGTCATTTTCAAGCCAGTCTGGAATCTCGAGGAATTCCAAGCGAGTGCAATCATCCAGTATTCCATCAACCCGTCTTTCACCTCCAACGTACCTTTGGAATCTATCTCTCTCAAGAACGTGGTCCTGATAGTGAACCTGGACACGTCACCCGAAGATGAAGTCACCAAGCAACCCCGCGAGGTGGCCCACGCGACCGGCGCTGTCATGTACCCCAACGCGGGTGCAACATTCCGTCGCAAGATGTCAGCAGTGGTGTGGAAGATCCCTGAACTGGAAGTCAAGTCTGGAACGGACGGCAGGTTCCTCGTCAGATTCTCTACAACGAGCAGTTGGCCGCGGAAGGGTAAGGTGGAGGCCAAATTCGAGCTGCGGACGGCAGACGCCAGCACCAGACTGGGCATCAGCTCTGCTTCCGAGGAAACAGGTCAGAAGGAGGCTGATCCGTTTGCCGATGAGGACGCTGCACCGAGCCCCGATGTTCAGGCTTCTGCAGTGTCTTGGAAGGAAGTCCCCACCGTCCGCAAGTTGGTGGGCGGAAAGTATGTCTCTTCCTAGACTGATGTGTGTTGGTTGCGCTTCGCCTCGCATGACATCTAGAAGAAGGTTTCAGCTATCGTGGGTTTTCTGAATATGAGCTTTCTACTACTCGGTATGCGACCTCGAAGTGCCATAGACTCTACTCGTCAATGGGCACGGAGAGGTACTGAGCGGAAGTACCGGGCATTAAACTCAGCCAGTGTGGCCTCCGAGGTGTTACCTCGGTGAGTTGGATACTAAACCTAGGCATTAGTGGTGGTTATCTCTGAATTTCTCGAATACCAACCTCTGTTGACCGATTTGCGCCGTTCCTCCTCTCCCGTCCGTTCTGGTGACAGACTGGAGATAAAAACTAACACTCCCTCGATGATCTTCACGAACTGGCGCTGCGTACACCATTCTGCCATTATTTTTAAAAGAGAACCCCCGACTTTCATCTACCGATCAGTATCGTTTATATCTTGGGTGTGTACCGAGGGGGAACTAGTTCTCTCCATATCATATCATATCATATCATTCTTATCGTTGTTACATCTCATCGGGTTTCATTCCCTTGTTTTCTCTCTCGGGTGTTCTCCTTCTTCCTCTGTCTTTGTCTTCCTGTCCTCTTTAATGTCCATACTTGTCGTCGGTTCGATACAAGCTTTCTTTCATTTGTTCTCTTGTTTCGACACCCCTTGACCATCATTCTCCATTGTCACTACCCGCATGAATCTCATTGGTATCTCGGTCTTAATCATCACGAATGAATCCACTTTTGAGTATACATTCACCCCGTTACTAAAACATTTAGATAGATAGGCTCAATGTTAGAAGGACCCCATTTCGAGGGATCGGCCCGCGGTTGCTCCTGCAATAAATCGGGGACTCTACCCATCATGGCGAGTCATCGTCATTCTTGCTTGAATGAACTAGATCACATTCAGATTGCTACGTGTAGATCCATTAGATACCACCGCATCTATATCGCCTTGTCACACGAACATACGGGGGAAAAAAAATACATAGCACCAGTTCTCAAATAGAGGTGCCGGGATATCATCAGACAAATCCAAATCAACAGAAATACCCATACACTCGAAGACTCGGGACAATAAAAAAAAATGAAATGCACAAAGCGCATCAAATCCTCATGGCTCTTGTGGTCTTGTCGTAAAAATCAAGCGTCATCGCCGCCAAAAAGCAGGGAATGTCTTTCCTCTCCTCGACCCAGAACTTGATCAGATGCTTGATTTCCATGGCGAACAGACTGTTGGGACCGCCCGAGATCTTCATGGTGCCGTTTTCGCCGTCGAAGATGATCGAGTTTTCCTCGCCGTTGCCCATGCTTCCCGGGCCGCGCGAGTCCGAGGGAGCGTCGCGATCGCCGTGCCGGTACGCGGCCGAGAGGTGGAACATCGAGGTCACCCTGACGCGCCCGTTGGGGAGGAAGTCGAGTTTATAACCCAGCAGCGAGGCAACGGCTTCGCGGAATTCGGATGACTTGGCGGTCCAGATCTCCTTGAGGCGACGCATGCGTTTCTCCTTGTCGGCGACCGTGCGCTCCATGTCTTGAAGTTCGAGTTTGAGGCTCTCGAGTGTGCTGACAGGGACGACTTTGACGTCGCTGTGCGCGCCGCGAAGCTGAGCGAGGAGATCTTCGTTTTCGGCTTTGAGGCTCTTGAGAGTGGACAGTTTGATGTTTTCCGCTTGCGCGGTGGGGTTATCGCGGAGTTCGAGAATGCGCGTGTGGGACTTGGCTTTGAGCGACTTGATTTGGGATTTAGCCGCCTTGAGCTCCCGCTGGAGAAGAGCGGTCGACTGCTCTGACTTGGATAGGGACTCTTGCAGGGTTCGGTTTTTGCGACTCAGCACGGCGAGGCGCTCGCTTTCCGCGTCACTCTCGGCAGGCGAAAGGGGACGTTTAATGCCACGGGGCTGCTGGGAGTCGTCTGGCTGGGGAGCTTCACGCTTGGATAGCTCCTCGTGAGCCTTTTCCAGTTCAACACGGTACTCGTCGATGAGTTTCTCCAGGTTTGCGATCTGCTCGGACTTTTGTTCGTCGAAGCGATTCTCATCCGCATTCATGGTGATCTCTTCGGTGTCGAAGGTCTTCAATTGCGCGCGGAGGTATTCAACTTCCTTCACTGCAAGAGCTCGTTGCCGTTCCAATCTGGCCTTGATCCGACTATCTGCCATTGCTGCTGGGCCTCCAGCGCCTCCGGCAGCAACCCCTGCGGCACGAAGCTTCTCTAGTTCTTGACGCAAATTAGCCTTCTCATTCTCAAGGCTCTTAATCGTCTCTTCTTTCTCAAGGAATTGTGCTTCGATGTTTCCGATTTTGTCCACGAGCGTGGCTTTCTCGATCCGTTCCTGCAGAAGAGCTTTGACCACTGCCTCTGGGGAGTCGAACTCCGGCGCTTCATCATCGTCCTGCAACAGACTACTCCAAGAGTTTCGTTCATCCTCGAGGATCTGCTTCTGGATCTGGACACTCCCAAGCTCCGCTTCCACTTCTTTCATGAGCTGCAGCTGATTCTCCAGGGACTTCTTTTGCTCTTCGACGACCTCAACATTCTTCTGTATTTTCCGCAGGTGCCGTAATTCCGCAGTCTGTTCACGGTTCGTCGTCTCCAGGTTTCTAATATGATTGATCTGGTCTGAGAGCTCTCGCTTCAAAACGGCCAGGGTTTCAGCGTCGCTCCCTTCAGCCTTGAGGCGGATATTCTCCGTTTCGAGGTTTGCAACCTCTGATTCACGTTCCGACAGACGCTCTTGCGTTGTTTGTAGGTTCCCCCTCACATTTTGAAGGTCTGTTTGTAGCTCTTCAAGGGTCTTCTGAAGCGATGAACGGATGGTCTCAAGCTCGTTGATCTGATATTTGAATTGCCTTTCCTGATCGGATAGTTGCGCTTGTGTATCGCTGACCTCCTCGTGCAAATTCTGGTTTTGATCTTGAAGATTTCGAACTTTCCGCTCCAGACCGACTTTCTCGTTCAGCGCATTTTCTTGGGTTTCCTTCAGTTCTCTCGCAAGCGACTCGCTCTTGTGATTGGCGCGATTGCTGGCGGCTTCCGCGGCCTATACAGAATGATCATCAATAGACTGTGGGACAATTAATCTCTCAGACGTTGACGAACCTGTGCCTTTCTGAAGTCGGCGTCGGCCTTCAGTTGCAGGTCCCGAAGCTCCTTCTCATGACGTAGCACGGTCAAGTCTCGCTCCTGTTTGATGTTTTCCAGTTCATACCTCAAGGTATTCACTTGCACACGGAGCTCATCTTTTTCCACATCTATATGTCACCGTTAGCCTTTCAAGGCATGCTTGCGCGGCGGGTGATGAAAGTCTAACCAGGCTTCGTGGGATAGTTGGAACGGACGGATTGTCGCAAAGGATGTTGGGCTTCGGAAAATGATGGTGATGAGGGGACGAAGCCCCCGCCTATAAAGGAATTCATCTAACATTTGGTCAGCGATTTCAGGGTCATTCGCCGGAGTTCGCTCGTCGTGCTTCCAAACGACTCACTTTTGACACGGCTTAGGGCAGGAAAAGGCCCCGAAAAGATAAATTCTCTAGCCCACAACAGTGTATATCCCAGCGGGATATACAGACCTCTAACCCACCGCTGCCAGCGGAGCTTTTGATTCACAAAGCGCAGTTGCAGACGGTGGAGTGTCGTCTTCGTTGTTTTGAGCGGTTCGAGGATCGCCCAATCGGGAGGTGCTGAGTCAGCGACAAGCTGTGCGCCCGAACGGGACTAGGGCCAAAATTTCGAAATTTGGAGCGGAGCAAGAAATTAATTTCATGCTTGAATCTTTGCGGATTTCGATCTTTGCCAACCTCCATTCTTCCACGCCCAACGCCTCTATCACCTCATCTCCAGATCAGTGAGGCCTCACTACCAGCCAAGAATCAAAATGGGAAAGGACAAGTCCGACAAGAAGGAGAAGCGGGAGAAGAAGGAAAAGCGCTCGGAGAAGGACGGCGTGCACAAGAGCAGCAAGAAGGATAAGAAGGACAAGAAGGACAAGACCATTCTCGCCGAAGCAGTTGAGAAGGAACTCACCACCAAGGTCTTGGAAGGAATCGACAATGCCGTCGAGGCTGAGGCCGTCGTCAATGGAGAAACCGAGGTGACCACTGAGCCCATGGACATTGAGGCCCGCCCGGTCGGTGCTCTCGTGCCTTTCGCCAATCCTTTGGTGGAGGACAAGTCTGCGAAGAAGGTCCTGAAGAGTGTTAAGAAAGGTAAGATTTATTTACTACCGTGCTCTCCCTTAGGGTCGTTGCGCTACGTCCTAGAGAGTTCGTTGATGTGGAGTTTGTGGTGTCTCAAATGCTTGAGCATTCATTATCTCCAAGCAAGGTCAATGCCGGTGTATAAACCAACGTGTTTACATCTACAGTATGCTAATGGTCTCCTTTCTTACAGCCGCCGTCAACAAGTCTCTTAAGCGTGGTGTCAAGGAAGTCGTCAAGGCCCTGCGCAAATCCCCCATTCCCGCAGCGAACGCCGCCATAACCACAGCAAATGGCGTTGTCATCCTCGCTGCTGACATCTCCCCCATGGATGTCATCTCACACATTCCAGTCTTGTGCGAGGACCACGGCATTCCCTTCGTCTTCGTCACATCCAGAGCTGAGCTTGGTGCCGCTGCTGCAACGAAACGCCCCACCAGTGTGGTGATGGTTGTTCCCAAGTCGTCCGGCAAGGGCAAGAAGGAGTCCGGCGATGATGAGGACTTCAGCAAGGTTTATGACGAGCTGGTCAAGCTCGCCGACAAGGAGCAAAAGAAGGTGACGGTTTAGACTTCTTTGTGGCTGTTTTCCTTGTTCGCGTTGTTCGAGTCTCCATCCGTTATTTTCTCTTTTAATTGCTATGGCTGTACAGTTTCACGTTTTCGTCTGACAAGGCAATGCATGTCTTTGGGGTCTGGCCTTTTGGGACGTGTTCATGGGTTTATCTTTTTGATACGTCTGTTGCGAAATCTGGCGTTCTCACATCGGTGTATGAAAAGGCAGGAAGAAATAAAAAAGCAACCATATCCCACTGTCAGTCCTTCGGTCGAGTGGTATTTTTTTCGTTGGACTACAATGTGTAGAGCATATCCGACCATTCGTTCGACTAGTGCAATGAGTATGTTGCCGTAGAGTTGACCGACACAGTCTGGCTGCTCTTGGGGTTGAACTTGGGTGGCGAGTGCGGGCGATTGTCTGGAATTTTGGCTTGGGCCAAGGTGAGATAACGACGTTATGTCATGTTTGCTTCGAAAACATTATTTGCTTATCTCAGTCATTCTCATTCGGTATCTCCTTTGCCATTATGATAAGTCCAGCGAGCGCTACTCTGGATTGCGGCATTTGTGGTTGAAGACAAAGATTTCGCATGTGATTCGAGCCGGTAATGTTTGAGAAAGAAAGACAATCGAATACTAGAGATAAGTCAAGGCTTATGAATAATTTCGAATGCATCAGATGGTGAATATTAATAGGCATCAACAAACACTTGATTACAAATGGCTCTTGAGGCCCACCGCTCCTTATACAAGGTGTATTGTCTCGTGACTTCGTCCCTTCCAATATTCTTCCGCTACCAGCCTCATCCAACCCCACCACATCCATTTTCCCCATCATTCCTACACAGCGCGTGCGCCCGTGGATCTGCACTTGCGCAACCACAAGAAACCCAAAATTGTCATATGCGGGCCCGTTGTGTCCCTCCGGACCGATCTGTGCAGAAAAGAAGCAGCATAAAATTGTGGGAACGGGAGCGGGTCGTTCACCATCTGCCGCTTTGCCGAAAGGCCCGAAACTCAAGCAATGCTGGATCGTCAACTAAACAGTGTCCGTTCCAGAAGCATCCAATAGGTCTGAGTGGATTCAGCCATTCTGGCTAGCAACGATTCTTGGCCGTGGGATGATTCCAGGACCTGGAAGTTTGTTCACACAATCACCAGTTCCTGTCATGAATATCCCCAGTACCACGAGAGCGATTCGGGATATCTGCCAAGAAACCCCCCTTGTCGATATCCGTGCGCTCTTTTTAAGCTTTTGTAGTTTCCAGACCATGGAATCTCTGGAAGTGGGAGAAATATATCACGATCTCTGGTATCCTGAGCTTTCGATGGTGTCTGGATAATCACCAAGAGCCTTCTAGGCGATCTACCCGGGGTGTAAGTCGGTACTATCGGTACGTACTTGACATGGAAATCGGTTGGATCGAACTGTCATGTTTCACATCCTCGGTGTGGAATAATGTGGAATAACACATCGTGAAGAGGCCCAACGAAACCCCCACCGGCTGCGTCACCCAATATGGTGGCATCTGGCTGTCGATCACGGCCTTCCAGCATGCCTCGACTCCCTTAACAGCTCAAAGCCTCGACTAGTTGATCTTTTATCCGCTCTATCGTCATTTGAGTCCGGATTTTCGGCACCCTGAACTCAAATATTACTGTTCTTGGAATGTTCTCTCGGGAATTATACCGGCAAGTATACTACGAGACCCGCCTCAATGTAGTGTGTGGTGATTTTGGGACACTATCCTACGGAAATACTCCAATGTATATATACAGATGGTAGAGACCATTCTCCATTTGAGTTTGCCGTTATCAAGCCTGTGTTTTCATTGCCTATTACCTGCAGCATCTAGTTTCTACCCTACAACCTAATTGCTGACTATCCTCAATGGCAGACGAATTCAGAAAGAATGCTGGCAAGCGACTCTTGTCCCAGGCTATCGACGACCTGGCAGACCAGCAGCCGGGAAGGAAAGTCTGCTCCATGCCCAAGGGTCTTTCTGTAGCCAACGGATATCACGACTTGACCTACAAGGAGCTCGCTCACGCGGTGAACTACACAGCCTGGTGGATCGAAAAGACGCTGGGACGCTCTTCCAACCACGAAACAGTGACATACATTGGAACGAACGATGTTCGCTACCTTGTGTTCGTCGTTGCCTGCAATAGAACGGGCTATAAGGTAAGAGGACGAGCAATCTATGGTTTATCGATGATTTCGCATGATGCTAAGGTTTTTCGTCATTAGCCTTTACTATCCTCGACAAGAAATTCGGACGATGCACATATCCACCTACTCAAAGCAACGGAGTGCTCTAAATTGGTATGCAGTGCAGAACGGAGACAAAGGGCGATGGAGATCAAAACCCTTCAGCCAGACCTCCAAATTATCGATGTCCCTTCTTTGTCCGAGATGATAGGAACCTCCACCACTGTATACCCGTTCAGTAAGACATTCGAAGAAGTGGAGGATGATGTTGCCTTCATTATACATAGTTCAGGTACAACAGGTAAGTGTAGCCACCTGTGAGGTCAAGAAAGAAACACAAAGTCTGATCTTTTTTCTACCAGGAATGCCGAAACCCGTTTATCTCACCCACGGATTCCTCGCTGCCATGGACAATGCTGCTTACGTTCCACTGCCCTCCGGGCGCGCCTCTGCTGTACCGAATCGTCTGGGGTCGGACGATCTTATCTTAGCTACTACCCCGTTCTTCCACCTCATGGGATTCTTTCTGTTTACTGAAACCGTCTTCCATGGCATTCCCTTCGTTCTTGCCCCCGACAAGCCAGTGTCGTCCGAACTCATGACCGATGTCATGAACGCTACCAAGCCAACAGCGGCAGTCTTCCCGCCATCCTTGCTTGAGGATATGTGCAACTCTAGCGCCGCGATGGATGCTCTCTCTAATTTGAAATATGTGTACTTTGGAGGGGGTCCAATTGCACCCGAAATCGGCCAGCGGATAAGCGAGAGGACGCGTCTTGTTACTTTAATTGGTAGCAGTGAGGTCGGCCTCATTCTCTCGATTTTACCGGAGCATCGAGAAGATTGGGCGTACTTCGAGTGGAATCCGAACTTTGGGATCGACATGCAACCCGCTACCGACAATCTCTGCGAAATGGTCTTTCCACGACAAGAAACTCGAGACATCCACGGCATCTTTCACACCTTCCCGAATCTCAAGGAGTATCACACAAAGGATCTTTTCAGCCCGCACCCTACTCGACCGAATCTCTGGAGATTTGAGGGGCGCCTTGATGATGTCATTGTGCTCAGCAATGGAGAGAAGTTCAACCCTGTCACGATGGAAAAGACCATCGAGGGCCATCCCCTCATCTCCCGAGCTGTTGTTGTCGGCCAAGGCAGATTCCAATCTGCTCTCCTCGTTGAACCCAATTGGAACCAATGGAGCGAAGACAAGCTGGTCAGCGAATTGGTTGAGAAGATCTGGCCCACTGTGCAGCAGGCGAATCACGTTGGCCCTGCGCATGGACGAATTATGAAGAACAAGATTGGAGTCGCATCTCAGAGCAAGCCTTTCAAGACTACACCGAAGGGAAGCACACAGCGACGAAAGGTCATCGAAGACTACAGGGACGAAATCGATGACATCTACGCGGGTGAGGATGAAGAGAACGAATTCGAGCTTCCCGAGGGAGAAGACCTGTCTAGCGTGAAGGAGTATGTTAGAAAGGTCGTCTCTCACATTCTAAGCTTCCCTGAACTTTCCGACAAGGCGGACTTCTACACCGCAGGACTTGACTCTTTGCAAACGATACACCTCACCAAGGTATTGCAAGGCGCCATCCGTTCGCGTTACCCGGAGAAGATGTTCGGAGGTTTCACATCTCAAAAGATCTATGCCAACCCCACGGTGGAGCAGCTATCACGCCTGGTCTACAGTCTCATTCACGGTGAACTCGCGGAAGATGTTTCTCGGTCCGAGAAGATTAACTCTCTCGTGGAGAAATACACTATTGACCTTCCGGAACAGGAGTTGGATGTGCTCAACACACCTGACAAGCACTGCGTTATACTGACTGGGTCTACTGGTTCGCTCGGCAACTACCTCCTCAACGTCCTGCTGAATGATCCTAGTGTCGTCAAAGTTTATTGTCTGAACAGGTCGGACGCAAAGGGAAGACAAGTGAATAGTTTCGAGGAGAAAGGGTTGAACTTTGGCGCTGCAGCCGAGGCAAAGGTTGAATTCCTTACGGCATCCTTTGGTGAGGAGAGATTTGGTCTTGATGCCTTCAAATACGAGGAGATGGTCCGATGCGTCGACACCATTATCCACAACGCCTGGCGAGTGGATTTCAACATTTCTGTTGACTCTTTCGAGGACGTGCACATCCGAGGCGTGCGCCGTTTCGTCGATTTCAGTTTGCAGAGCACGCATCACGCCCATATTCATTTTGTATCGTCCGTCGGCACCATCGGAGCGTGGAAAGCCACACACGGACCTGCAGTCCCTGAAGTGCCACTTGAGGATTGTGAGGTCGCCCTTGCACAGGGTTACGGAGAGTCGAAACATGTCTCCGAACGTATCTGTCTCGCAGCGTCGCGACGAGCTGGCGTGCCCACGACTCTCTTGCGCGTGGGACAAATTGCCGGTCCTACGACTCAGAAGGGTCTTTGGAACCGGCAGGAATGGCTTCCTACTATCGTTGCGACGTCGAAGGCTACTGGCAAGGTTCCTATCTCGCTGGGAGCAATGCCAGTAGACTGGATTCCAGTGGTAAGTTTACAGTCCTGACAGCTTGCAAAGGTTGTCAATATAAACTAATACATTCAAACCACAGGACACACTCGCCACAATCATCGCCGAGCTCGCCAACACGCGCCGCACCACTCAAGCGGAGACTCGCTGTGCCGTCTTTCATCTTATGAACCCATCGATCACATCATGGGACTCCCTTCTTCCCGCAATCCAAAAGCGGTACAAGGTCCAACCGGTCGAGCTGTCCGAATGGGTCGCGGATCTCGAGCGCATCGAGAACCCATCCGCGGAGGAAATCGCCGCGAAACCCGCGCTGAAACTGCTCGACTTTTACCGCGGTCTGTTGGGCGGCGAAGGTGCTTTGTCGGCACCTATTGAAGTCGGCAAGACGAAGGAGGCAAGCGCCACGATGGACTCTCTAGGTCCGGTTTCGACGAGCTTGATGGAGAATTGGATGGATCAGTGGGCCTTCTGAGAGTTCCTCCGGGGAAAAGAACTCAATGACCATTACCATTTTTTTAATGTGGTATAGAGAAGCATTTTTTTGGAGCGTTTGAGCATAGACCATGAACTCCAGGTCTTTCGTCCCATGTTCAATTTTTTCCTACCAACGACGCAAAAGCAACCAGGCTAATTTCGACATTGCCAACAAGGCTGAGCTGTGAGCGGGATCCATGACAGGTACAGTGGGAATACGAGGTAGCATTTCAATCTCTACCAATGAAACCAGCAGTCATTTTCAAAGCAGCCCCCAGATCCATTATCGAGGCAGTGTTTTCATGCCCTGGTCTACAGTATTATTATTATGTAAGAAATTAGAGTACCAAAATAGCGTTCTCACTGACCGTCGTAAGAAGCTTGAAGTGAGACAGACGGAGTTTAACTACTCCGTAGAGGCCAACTCGTACCGTCTTCTCCACAGCGGCACAGCCCTGTCAGGCGTTTACCAAACAAGCAATTCTGGAACTGTTCCAATGGAAAACCGTTTCGATTGCTGCCTAGTTGGTAGTTACCGAGGATCGTCAAGTGTCAAAGAAAGTCAAAACAGTATCGATTACGATAGGACAGGGACCATTGGAGGAAATTGGAAGAGCAATGCTCCTTCCTCATTTGTTCTTTCTCACCAATGTCTCCGAAAATGGCGCAGAATCGGCCGCACGAGCAAAAAGCTTAGCCTTGGGACGGGTGGATCTGGCAATCATACCTACAGTAACTATTCTATGGATCGATATCGTAAATACCTCATGCTGTACGGAGTAGTCTATACTAACTAGGCAGCCATCGTTAGCCATGCTCGGGTCACATTGTGGCTTCGGCGGATATTGAAACTTTTCGGCGAGAATGCAATGTCCTTGGGATTGCTCCGCCGTGAGAAAGGGGGCCGAATGCTAAAAAAAGCTTGGCTGGTTACGAGATTAGTACGGAGTACGGTGAGTGGTGATCGACTGGTAGACATGGAAAGCGGATGGCGAAGCATAAGCTCAGGCAATAAGGAGAATCAAATAAATTGACATTGTTTCGGTTGGAAAGAGCGTCGTCCATGTTGGTCCTGGCATGCATCTGTCCGCCAACATGTGGCTACAGTTGGCTGTAGTTACTGTAATTACCTCGACTCTGTCATGGAGCCATCAATTGATGCCTAGAGGTACCTTAGGGGTATTGGCGACGCCCTACCGAACACGGTTAGTAAATTGCATCGATTCATCCGAGCTGATTTGTGATCGCAGCAAGGGATGGTGGCACCATCATCCTGGGGCCGATCCTCATACCAATGAAATCGAACTGGAGATGTTCCAGCCTCTCACTCTGTTGCCCGCTTCTGGTTTAAGCTTTTCTCCGCGGATGCAATTGCACACACATGACAAAAGCTTGACTTGGCGTCTCGCGTGTGAAACCCCATTATTTTCGGATATTGCAGGGCAGATCTGCTGGTCACTTTGTGGAGGAGTTTCCAATTCGCTAGACTACAGACCGCAAATTTGAATATCTTCGCGGGGTATAAACCAGTAATCAGTATATGTATGTGTGTAGGTATGTACCTGAATGCCCAGACTGGAGAAAGTCATGGTCGTAACTCTAATCGCATCATCAATCAGAAAAAGGTCCGCCCTTGATAAAAAAAAATAAGAAAGACTAGAAGTGGAAAGAGCAAGGTTCAAAACAACATCAATGCTCAAAATCAAATCGTACCAGCTACTAACTAGTACTAGGTACTTCGTAGCGTGCCTTCCTTCGATGCTAGGCTGCGCTTCGCCTCTTTCCCTGGACGTCGATTCGTGTCACTACTCCGTACCTAAAGCACCCCTCGCTTGTTCCATCCACTGGTTGAGCCTAAGTGTAGATTTTATTTTAGAGTAGATGTGATCTAGTTTTTGAGTTTCACTCCTGCCTGCCCTGAGTCTGACGCATGTATTATTATTACTTCAAAAAGCCCTTCCCCTCTCCATGTCATTCCTTCCTTATTTATTTATTTATTTATTTTTTTCCTTTATGTCTCAGGGGATCGACTATACTTGGTAGGTATCGCCGATAAAGAACGATAAGAGAGAAAAACAGATACTCCCATAATTCATCTCGGTATCCAAGGGCGGCTCGACGCCAACACGTACAAAAATGCGTCGCTCACGCCTTCAATATACATTTCTCTTTCTATGCTCTCTACAAGCCATCGACGGCTCTCCGATCAAAAGAACGGATACTTCAACGATAAGCCCGAAAGATAGCAGCAAATGGAGACTTCCTTTCCATCGGCCCCAGAAAGACAGCTCCGCGGCGGACTCCTCGCATACTTCTTCCGCCGAGGCGGGGAGTGCCGATCAACATTATCGATATCAATCTACCGATCAAGATCGGGTTTGGATTTTCTTTTCTTTTTCCCCAAAAAAACTCAAAGGTTCAAATCCATTGACAAATAATCTGGGCCTTAGACTTACATCGAAATCACCCTTTCCTCGCAAGAACTCGCCGACGGAATCAACGACGATGGAAACCATCATCATCCCCCAGAACCCCCGATCCACAATGCATACAACATCTTACCTCCGCCGCCACGTTCCCGTCCCACCCATCCCGTCCAGAGCGGTTGCGACGGGTCGCACTCTCCGCCGAGACATGACATCCTCCTTCCCAGCCGCTACGGCCGGTTCCTCGGCGCGACCGAATGCAAAAACCGCGCATTAGGCCCCTCGCACGCAGACAACCGCGCACCGTCCGCCAACGACCTGCTTTACTCCTTCCACAGTACGGAGCGGTTGCTTGCGCCGGTCGCGATTCTGCTGGCGATGCTGTGGTTGGCGGTGTTGGCGGTGGGGTTGGTGGAGTTTGCGCATTGGGCTTGGACACGGTGTGCAGGGGGTGACGTCTCTGGGGGTGAGGAGGAGGGAGGGGCACGAGGAGGGACGGCAGTGGTGACGGCTATGGTTGACGAGGGGGAGAAGATGGGGTTGCTGAGGGTTCCCGAGACATGTGATGCCCATTTAGATGATGATGATGATGATGACGCTGACGATGTATCGGAAAGGAGTTTTCCTGTTCTTTGAAGCCAGGTGAATGTTAAATGGCTATGAATTTCCTCTTGTTGGCTTTGTGAGTGTTCCTTGTATTTTATTGTATCTTCTTTTTGAACCGCTAGCTCTGGAGGTCGATACATCGGGCCTTCCACAGGGATGTATATATATCTTACAATGAAATAAATGGTGGGATAATGATCATTTCACAATCGGATGGTTGATTTCGAATCATCTATAATAAATCGGGTATGCATGCATGACCCCAGTGGTCAGAGTCTTGTTTTGGCTCGACCTTTTGGAAAAACCCAAGAACATCGCTTGCGTGCTGTTGCGCCATTAAAAAAGAAGAAAGTCATAAATCCATTCGTAGCAGGCTCGTTTACGCTCTCTGGTCACGCTCCAGAGGCTGGTACCAGTGCTTGTTGTCCACACCCTTCTGTCTGTTGGGAATGGCGGCATCGGGGCCGCTTTCCATGTTCTCGCGCTGGAATTTGTTCTCGGCAACACGGCCGGGGTCCATGTTGGAGCCAATGTCGGAGTTGAAGCTGGCGTTGTTGCGGTCGCTGTAGTCGAATCCGCCCTCCTTGATGTTGGTGCCATTGGGCTTGGTGTTGCCTAGGTTCTGGATGACAGGAGTGACATATGACGGGGCTTCTCCTGCGTTGTACTGGCTGCGGTAGCCGCTGCCACTGGCGGCGGCACCACCGCTCTCCTGTTGCGAAACCTTCTGCGAGGCAGGGTACTCGTTGGTGTTGATACCCAGGTCTCTCTTGGCTTGGGTAGAGCCGCCGACATAGCCGGACTCGGGGAGATGGGCGCCGGGGTAGTCTGCTTGTCCACCCAGGGCGTCGGGGTACTTGTCCTGTTGGTCCCGGTCTTCGCGGCGGCTGCCGCCAGGGGCGGAGCGAAGCTTGGTAGCACCGGAAATGTCCGTGTTGTTGAGTGTCGACTGGCTGCCGGAAACGCCGAGAGGCTCAGCGCCTCGGTTCTGAGAATATGCGCCTCCGGACTTTATGGACTCGGCGGCGAGGGAGTCATTGGCAACAGGGCCAGATGGCTCGTTAACGGGACGGTTGTAAGATTCAGTGTCGGTTTTGACCTGAGATCTTTTCGTTAGCATATGCTTGAGGTCTTTCTGGGCTTTCACGATCAAGGCATACCTTGGTGCTTCTGGAACCGGGGGGAATTGGGTTTCCTTGGAGATCCATTATGTCGGTTTGAGGATATGTGCAAAATGTCCAAGAGATGCGTTATTAGATATGGATAGAGATGGTATTCAAATAATGATTTTGATGAGGCGAGTTGATTGAGAAGCAAACAATGTCGATGCGATGGCAAAGCTATATAGCGTTGGATACAAGACAGAAACGAAAGGAACATCGCAAAGCAGAGGGTAGATCTGAAGTATGTGATGTCACCCTTACGATGCTGTTCCAGGCGGCCAGAGATCCTTTTCCCACAGCGAATGAGAGAAGGTACGTCAACAAAAGCACATCGGAGCGATCGGGCAACCCTGAGTGGCGGAGACGACTCGAACATTTCAACATACCAGGGATGCGGTGGAGAGGAAAACTGGAGTCGGTATCCAGCAGTAACCCTCTGGAGTATGGAGAAGCAGGGCGAATGCGTCCATTGCATGATTGCACATTGATCGAAGGGGAGAAGAAACGGGCAGAGAACAAGCAGGTCCGGTTGACGTCAAGCTCCACATGCAAACAAACCAAACACCGCCCTGCAAGCGACAAACCTGCCTCAGGCACGAAAATGATGACCTCCCGGCATGATGGGGGAAAAGACAACAAATCTGATATGCACGAGTCAATTGTACGCCCATTTCACTATCCAGATGTAACGTATGCTTTGAAGGACCTTGCCAACTAAGCTTCTGTGGTGATGTCCAATTGAAGATTCTACGGATTCAATGCTTGACTCGCCAATTGCGGCCTGAGGCGTTAACCACAAACTCCAGCGACAAGGAAGAGTTCCTTTCATTATCCCCCTTTCTTTCCCTCTTCTTAATCTACTTTTATACACGAAATTCTACATTTGAGGATTCAAGGGATGATCATCATGTTCATCAAACAAAATGGTCATTCAATTCACATCATTGGATTTTCATTAAATCAATCCGCTCGTAAAAATACAATTCATATGGCCAAAAAATCGTGTCTCATTTATCGAGAAAGAGCATCACCTGGCAACCGATCCAAGTTGTCTTTTCCTTGACGTCCAACACCACTTCCTGGCTGTGTGCTCCTGTGAAGCAGATCCCCGTCCTGACGCGCACTGCTTCCAGCAGTTGCAGGCTCTCTCAAGGCGCTGTTGTCTTCACCGGAGATGGGACCTTCGACTCCGCCCGAGCCGACGTTGACGGTTCTCTGGTCGGCGGATTGCCAGTCGCTGGCGACGGGAGGCTGATCGGGCAGAGGAAGGTTGGCCTTGGTGTCTTCGATGTCCTTGGCTTTGTCGACGTTCTTGTCGATGTGGTGCTGCGCGAGCATTAGTTTCGAAATTTTTTGAGAATTATCATCGCAGATGTTGCAAAAGCAAAACTAACCTTCATCGTAGAGACGTTGGAGGCTTTCGGGACATTGCCATCGTGGAGCTGAGAAGAGCGAGACTCGGGCTTGCGAAGGTCTTCTCTGGTCAAGTGGAAAGTCTGGTCGGACATATTGAAGTAGTAGGTAGGAAGGTTGGGTGTATAGATGGATGTGTTGGGGGGAAAAATGTAGAGAGAATTGAGGATTGTTGACTTTGTAAGTTGATGATAGTTTGGATCTAAGGACTCACTCAGACGAGGCAATTTACGATGCTTATAAGCGCTGATGCAAAACGAAGATGCTGGAGAGCAAAGTGTAGGGCAAGCTGGTGACGTTTATGCTATGATGACGACATCCGCTCCCCGCTGTCCAGGTCTTGGAGCTTCTTGCGCCATCGAACGCGGACTCGGCACCAGAGCTCCACTCCAGAAAGCAGCGGAGGCCGAGAATGGGGCTGATCTCAACCAGAAGGTACATCCATTGTTGCTGAAAGGTTGAATACGGAGTAAAGTGGTACAGCCGATGCTAGGGTCGAGATCGACCCTTCGCCTCCTGCACATCGCGATAGCTGACATATTCGACCTAAGGAATCCGACGAAAGAGATAGCGTCATATGGCAGGAACTACCTGGTTTGGCTTTTCTGGGTTTGCTTAATCATTGGATGTTTCGGGTGTACCTGCATCATGATGAAAGTGATATAATAATGCATTGCTGTTGTGGGCTAGAGAAGGACATGGAATGAAACATCAAGCCTTAGATGTCATAACGCTTCGCCAAGATGTTTCAAATGGGGTTTGGATACACACACTGCACACAGTATTACGGTGCTAGGTTTCGTTGCTAAGCATCGATCTATGGAATTGGTTCTTGGCTATCTTCATCTACGTGACTACGACTACGTCTGGCTTATCCTTGGCAGGGCGCATACATTGATATCATCAAGCCATCTTTCTTCCATTGTTCCATCAAGGCATGGAGTATTCTTCTTTCGCATTCTGTTCATGTCGATGATCCTATCAGCAAAATCGCCTATCATACTAGGCTGCTGACTGGCACTTGATTGGTATAGTTCGCCCTGGTCACATTGAGAGTGAAAAGACTTCCAATCATACTATCAAGATCTAAAGTATATGCACTCTGGAGACAAATTATATATTTCATAATGAAGTTGATGCAATGCCTCCTGCCTCAGGCCAGGTCTTGCTAAAAGGAATAAAGATTACATCCCGTATCTTAGCACTCCACCACACTTCTCTCAGGACGGTGCAACCAACCTGAATTTTGAGAGACAGGCTCAAAGATGCTTACTATCTTGGTGGTTAGGATGCATCAAGTCTGCCTCCAAGTCAACGAGGGCTTTCATATACAGTGGAAAAAAGAGAAAAAAAAACGCCTAGCATATCTTTAAGTCTTTCTTCCAATTTTATTTTAAAAATAATATGAAAGCATATGATTTCACATGAACTATCATCAGTGTCTTTGACTAATGCCAACATATACTTCAGTCACTTCACCGCTTTCCTATCTTGTATGGCAGAAAATGGCCGTTGGCACTGAAGACGTTTTTTCGTCCCTCGTAGAAAACGCATAAACAACATTAGACTTTCTTTTCTTTCGTTCTTTCTTTTTTCTTTCGGAGAAGCAGAATTCTTTGTCATGCCCAGGGATCCATTGATTGGGCTGGTTGGAAAGGTCTGCCCCCTATGAGATCTCCACAGCCGGAGGCAAGCAACTGACTGACTTGTGAGGGGCATACAGCCGTCCAGCGGGAAGTCCACCACGTTGAATAGTTTGACAGATGCAAGCTCCAAAGTTGGTGGGTTTGATTTGTGCTTCTACTATACTTTGCTGAATTTAACTAACGTCATTTGATGCGCAGGAAACTTTCCGTAAGTCGAAAACCATCTCCCCGCACCGTCTGCCTTGTCCCCCGGGATCAGCCCTTCTACGATATATCGATGTGCCACTCGAGTCCTACCGAATCAATACTGATAGCGGATCCTCAGCTTCACTACCATCGACCCTCAGCGAGCCATTGGGTACCTCCAAATAGATTGCGCATGCAAGCGATTTGGTGTTTCGGACAAATGCAGGCCCAACTATGGTAGCTGTCAGAATGGGAAGCGCTCAGTTCCCATAGAGCTCCTGGATGTTGCAGGTCTTGTGCCGGGTGCGCATCAAGGAAAGGGTTTGGGAAACAAATTCTTGGATGACTTGCGTCACGCGGATGCGTTGATCCATGTGGTGGATGTTAGCGGGACTACAGATGCCGAAGGTCAGCCGCGGTCCCTTATATTGAAGCAGATACGAATATTGTTTGGACAGTTCGTGCTGATGGCTTGCTTTGAACGAATACAGGAAAGGCAACCCGAGGATATGACCCTTCACAAGATATTGAATGGTTGCGATCGGAAATCGTCCGATGGGTGCTAGGAAACTTGATGGAAAAATGGTGAGATCCATTGTTTCTTCTGGGAGGGTCTGCATTCAAACACTGACTTCTCCAGGGGCTCTATCAAGAGAAGGCATGTCGCTATAAGTATGTCGATTGTCGTGACACTGCATGTATTTCCAGTGTGCTGATCTCGAAACAGAATCAACGGCCGTGGATACTCTGCAGGGTCAGTTCTCAGGTTACGGAAGTACGTCAGCCATCGTGGCCCGATGTCTAGACAAATTAGCATTGAAGGAACCGCTTGAGGAGTGGTCAGACGAGACAGTCGAGAAAGTCGTCAACACGTTTATCGACGTGAAGTTTCCCACCGTTTTCGCATTGAATAAAATCGATCATCCTGATGCGGATAAGGTTTGTTACTCAAGCAATGCATTAGGCTGCACTGATTCTGACAATCGAGGCAGAACATCAGTAAGATCGCCAAAATGCAGGATCCGAAATCGATCGTCCTTTGCTCCGCCATATCAGAAGTTTTCCTTCGAAGATTGGCGAAGCAGGGGTACATTAAATACACAGAGGGCAGCGAATTTCTTGATACACGAGAGGATCTCATTGACGAAGGCGACCCGGATGGAGGTGGATTGAGAGAGATGGATGAAAAGTTAAAGACTCGCGTGGAGAATCTGAAAGATATGGTCCTGTATCGCTTCGGTTCTACTGGAGTCGTCCAATGCCTTTCTCGTGCTGCGGAACTCTTGGGACTCGTACCAGTATTCCCAGTCAAGAACGTGCACACTTTTGCAGCAGGTGCTGGCGCTTCAACGGCAGTTTTCCGAGATTGTGTTCTGGTCAAGAGGTGAGTAGCAGAAATCCTCCCCGCTCATGCAAAGCACGGATCTAACATCAAACAGGAACAGCACAGTGGGCGATGTTGCCCGAAAAATCATGGGCGACGTGCCTATTTCTTATATCGAAGGAGCTGGAGGCACTCGAGTTTCTGAGGACGAAATCGTCGAAGTGGGAAAACACGATGTAAGTGACTCATATTGAATGCGTGTGAACTTATGCTAAACAACTATTTTTTCCTGTCGCAGGTCCTGTCTTTCAAAGTTGGCCGATAGACTCTTCTGTTCCGCTTATGTACAATCTTGATGTGCAATCAGATCCCTGGTAATGAAGAAATCCGTACAACAATGCATCTCTCCATTGAAAACGAAATCAACATTTGCCAGACCCAAAACAAGAATCGAATAATGACAGTCAGAAGGTTCGAATCAGTCGCCCTTCTGCAAAGATAGGGTCAGCCATCAGTTCTCGACGGAAGTTCTCCTGGGAAAACGCATTGTGCGTGGAAGGGTTGTGGCTCTAACTTACGCGACCCTTCTCGTCATTCATACCAATCACTGGTTCAGGCGCCTTTGGATGCTCTTTCTTCGCCTTTTGGCCATATCTCGCGCCTTCTCTTTCCGTCGCTGCCTGAGACTTGGTCCTGTCTGCAATCCCCTCATTTTCTTCCCTCTCTTGCAACATCGCAGAGGACGATTCCATCTCCGGGTCTGTAATATCGCGCTTCTTGGCTCGATTTATAGCATGGTCTTCCGTCGCGGTTCCCTTCCATTCATCGGATAACTGACTGTTCAGACGGACGCGAACGCTGTGCGGCGTAGGAAAAGCGGCCGGTTGCAGGACAGATTGAAGTGGAAATACGTAAGGGCGTGGAAGTCGCGGGATGAGGATGTTTCCAAGTCTTGAAGTTGAGGATGGGAGTCGAGGGTTGCTAGGCATCTTGATTCCTACTTTCGAGTATAAAGATATTGAACTATGTTGTGGCAGTATTCCCGTCGTTGTAAAAGTAGATGGTTATGATTCAACAGGGTAATGTCGATCTATGGATCTCCCGAATATATATCAACTCCTTGCCAAATCCTGATAAACCAAGGTCCAGTGCATTCTAGGTTGCTGCTTTTGATCTGCGGGTATGACGTCTAAATTCCGCAATATGTAACGCCTGAGGCAACAATTCCCGTTTTGACATCCCAGGTAGGGCTTAGGGTTGCAGCTCCCCGATAAGATAAGGATGGAGGGGCCGGCGATGGCTGCAGCAGTAAACACCCGCAGTCTCTCAACATCAATTGACAATCTGTTTAGCAGCTTTGCGCAATCGAGGTGCAATCTATTAGCTCTTTAATGCTGTTGATTGAGCAGATATGAAACGTGACTATCTCCCCGTTGAAGCTTTGGCTGCGTGGGCAAGATTCAACGGCGTTTCTATCGATGGAATCACGTTCCAGCGGCTTCAATTGGAGGATGGAACGGATAAGGGCTCTGCGGTCGTCTCAACGAAGGAGAGATTCAACGACGATGCTGAGAGCGAGACAGCTCGGCCAGAGGTTCTTCTCAAAGTTCCTTCCGACCTGATTCTTTCTCTCGAGTCCGTGGATACTTATGCGAAGTCCGACCGATATCTTCGGGAGGTGTTGGAGGTTGTTGGCGATTTCGGAAGAGTATGTGTAGGCCTCCTTCTCCAATGCATGACAGTAGGGGAAAATCAGAACGGAACACATTTTATATGACCCAGTCTAAGTTCCTTTCGTACTGACATGTACAGACAGCTCGAGGCGCAATCTTAATATTCTTGCTCATCCAAATCACATACTCCAGCCCCGACTTCGCGAATGAAGACCAAAGAGTCGGTGTCGGCAATCCGTGGACTGAATACATGAAATTCATGCCAGCTTTGATTCCGCTGCCTACCATTTATACCAGCGAAGAACGAGAGCTGTTGCGTGGAACATCTCTCAAATCTGCGCTGGATGCGAAGACCTCTTCTCTCGAGCGAGAATTCGAGCACCTACGACAATGTACGGATGGTATCTCCTGGTGCCATAGATACTGGTGGGATGAACAGTCTGGCAAGTTAAGCTTCGATGACTGGAAATATGTCGACGCCGCGTATCGATCACGCACGGTGGACCTACCTGGTAGTGGCCCTTCGATGGTCCCATGCATCGACATGGCGAACCATGCGTCAGATGATACCGTAAAAGCGTTGTATGAGACAGATACAGCAGGAGACGCGGTGCTGCAACTGCGGTGGGGCAGGAAACTGGATGCTGAACAAGAAGTAACCATCTCGTACGTAGGGAGATTCGTGGCTATTTCTAGCAACTTGGCCGAGTGCTTATGATTCATTCGATTCTAGGTACGGTAATGAGAAGCCAGCAGCGGAAATGGTGTTCTCATATGGTTTCCTAGAAACGGGAAGGGCCAATGCGGGACAGATGCTCCTCAGCTTGGACATCCCAGATGATGACCCTTTGGAACTTGCGAAGAAAGCCTTTTGCAAGGACGCCGCTGGGGTCCGACTGATTTCGACCTCATCAGAGGCGGCAACTACCGATTGGGACAATTCATTTGTTTGGTGGGCCTGTGTGAATGAGGAAGATGGACTCGATTTCGATGTTCTACAGACAACCGATGGGAAGAAAGAGCTCAGGGCTCTCTGGAAAGGAGAGGAAATTGCAAACTCGGCGCATCTCAAAAGTCTCCTAGCTGCAGATCCGTTGTGGGACATTTTCCAGCTTCGCGCTGTCGTCATTGTCCTTGAACGCCTAGAACTGCAGCTTTCAGAGCTTCAGGGGATCGAAGAGATCATCGCTGATGTCAGTCGCGACGAGAGTATGCTAAGTACTATCTTCCGCCCGGATATTTTTGGCGTCATCTCGAAGCTGCGCGGTCTGGAAGCGGACTTGTTGAAGAGGGGGATCGAAGATCTTATGACGAAAGTAAGTTGCATGGTAATTTGCCAGAAAGACTGCAGGTTCGCTTTGATCCACATGCTAATCGTGACTTTCCCCAGAAAAACAACCTTTTGACGTCTGGATCAGTCGCTGCATATCTCGAGCGACAGGCAGGAGACGTTGAGGAAGACTTTTCATGATATCATTCCGGCTTTCCCGTTCAGGTTATCGTGATTTGGAATCCTATCTTATCACTCCACATTCTGGAACGATATCTGGGGAAGGAATTCAAGAGTCTATGTGGATACCCAGGAGTCACGTCTACGGCATAATTGTGCACGCTACCGTACAACTACCACATGATTGACCCAGTCCACTGAGTCCAGCTACTACTACTTGCACTGTGCAGGTATCCATAATCGCGTAGATATGGTTCTTATTCCGTACTAACTGTAACGAGTTACATCTGCCGTAGCGAGCCGACTTGCAACCCTAAAAATTAAGACCTGAGACAGCGTGTCCGGCAGATCCAGGCTCTGGCTTCCCCCCACTGTGGAGTCGCTCCTTAGAATGATAATTTCTGCAGACTTGCGCTTACCAGAGCGCTGGGAATGGAGGGATCCGAGAGTACTCCGTACTCCGTACTCCGTTGTAACTTCTCTGTCCGTATTGAGATGGGCACCGGTGCGAGGCTAGACGGAGAGGCCCTTTCCCTTAAGACGTCATGATAGACAGGTCTCAACCTTAATCATCTCCCACAACTCCACGGTCTACACACCGAAAAAACAGCAAGGTTTGTCAATCAATGGCATGACGTTTCGCTTCCAGCAAACTGTGAATAATAAGAATTCTTATGGACTCTGGGCAGTGGGCACTCGAGAAGAGGAAAACGTTCCACCCCCAGATTTCCCTTCAGCTGCAAATCTCGTGCGGATAGGGACCACAAGCAACGACTGCCGACGACGAGGCCATACCGGCATATGCGGTGCCCGGTGAGACAGCGTGGAATGTTCCTTGCAGCCTGCTCAATGCTCATGCAGTCCGATGACGAATGGACTGAAGTTTGAACGACCACCACATTTGTGCATGGCAAGCGTACAAGGTAACTAGTCCGTACTACTTGGTAAGTTGGTAATGTACGAGTCGAACTAGTTAGCCCTCGAGCCTTGAGGGCTGCCTAGTGCCTAGGTGCTCATTTTGCAATGACCAAATTCGGAATGAATATTAAACGAGGCACGCTCAGTGGCCCGCCAAGTCCGTCCCGGGGACCATCGAGACAAAGTTGGGCGATATCGGGGGTTGATTTTCATCGTAGTGGCGGGGTCTAACCTAATAATCGGGGTCCATCTTTTTCGATGACGAAGACCCGCCGGGTTGGCCCGTGGAATTTTCTCGGTGAAAACTCGCTCGTCCGTTGCAGCGCACCTTTGGGTAATAAGTCATAGGCAGCGTATCATTGGCGTACCCGAAAGTTGATATGCAGCGGCCCTAGCAAATCTCGCATTTCGCAATTTTGAGGACTACGGTATTGGGCATCAAAGACCGACCCGAACTGGGACCATTGTTTTGCATTTGGGTTTTTTTTCTTGCTGTTATCGTGAAATCGCCGTATGCGAATCCCCCGCGATTTTCTCCATGCGCGAACCGTCTGGGGAAAAGCGGCAAGCAGCCAATGAACGCGCGCCCAGCACCCGATTTGGACAAGGGTCGGCATGTTTCGAGAACGGGAGTCCCGGTGGTTCCAAATTCCAATTCCTCCGGAAATCGCTGGTTTCGACGTTCGAACGTCAGTGCAGCTACCAGTACGACTACCCATCATCCTCACTGGTGGGAAAGGGCCAAGGTGATTTCAGCGGCGTCTGGAGAGGACATGCTGGGCAGCTGGGGTAAAATGGCACGAGCTGCCCTCCCCTTCATGGCAGTTGGACCAGATATTGTGGCGGAGAGTGCGGGATGATGCAGATGGATTGCAGTCCCATGGGTTATGAGCGTGCGATCCATGGTGTCCACGGATCTGCTTCTGGAGGAGTACCCACTTGGTGGAAACTGAAAGATTGATTTTCGGGAGTGAGAGGGTCCTCTGACATCCGATGTATTTTTGTGCGTTTTTCGAGGGGGAATCGTGGCTGCTAATTAATCTCGACAGCTCGTGGTTCCGATGAAACTGCGCGTGCTAAGCCAGATCCTACTACTATAGAGGGCAGGCTTGATAATATGACAGGGGTGTGCAAAAGAGGATGCATACTACGACTGCAATAGTGTTTTGAAGATCGACCCAATTTCCAGTCTTTCAGATTTCTTCTCCTATTCTAGCGCATCATGCTTTTACCACTCACTGGTAACGTCCATTATCATGTTTCATCCACATCATCGTAACCGAAGCAATCCATGGCCACTGACGCCAGCACTCCATGCACCCATCGAAAGCAACCGCAAATGTGTGGTATTTGCAGACAAGTCCTCCAATTGACGACGCTGCAGCTAGTTTCATCAGTTGAGTTGATTAGGCCAGCGGCGCCAGCCTCTATCGTCTGCCTCTGGTAAGTGCCCGCAGCCTCAGCGAATCCGCAGTGTCCAAGTGGAGCTGGAGTGTGTGGCCGAGACGAGCGTCATTTGTCCGCCTCCAGCCTCTGACCCAACCAAGTTGAACCAAGTTCCAACTCCACGGTCTGTTCCGTAAATACTGGGCTGTTACTCCGTAGTACGTACCGTCCATGGCCATGTATTGATTGTCCTGTGCAGAAAAAAAAATAAAAAAGGTAAAAGGCGCGCCCCTGGACTGGTCGATTGTCTCCTCCTTCTCCCGTTGAAACTCCATCGCCGAAAGTCAGCCAGAAACCTAAAAGTACTTCATTTCTCCTCCCCCAGTCCATCCCGCATCCGCCCGGTCACACTCTCTCCATCCCTTTTTTTTATTCCTCTATTCCCCGTCTCCAGCATCCTATCCGATCTTCATTCGCCTACCTTGGACATATTCTTATACCACCAAGCTTTCCCTACAGATCACCAGTGGACGTTTTGACAGCCTGTGCGTCCATCGAAATATCCCGTTCGACACAGCAAACGAAGATCCCCCGTTACGACCTTACGGTGGGAGAGCAGCTTTCTACTTAGTGGCGGCAGATGCGTGAGGTCGTCTAGCCAAGATGCCCGGAATACTCCCTATGAAAGTGATCAAGGTGGGCAACGGCTCGCAAAGTCGTATCGCTCAAGCCTGTGATCGTTGTCGAAGCAAGAAAATCCGTTGTGATGGAGTCCGACCGTGCTGTACCCAATGCGCCAATGTCGGTTTCGAGTGCAAGACCAGCGACAAACTCAGCCGTCGAGCCTTCCCACGAGGCTACACCGAATCCCTGGAGGAACGAGTGCGAGCCTTGGAAGCCGAGGTGCGAGACCTGAAGAGCTTGTTGGACGAGAAGGACGAGAAGATCGATGTTTTGTCCCGGTTACATTCGTTTTCACCATCGTCGCAGAGAATGGCTTCGTCGCAGTCGCCTCCAGCCTCGACCTCCGAAGCCAAGTTGTTAAAACAATCGGATAACAGTGAAGGTGTCATCCAAGTTCGACCGTCGTCTTCCCAGCAGACGAATCTATCTCCAGATGTTCCGTTGACTGGGTTGTCCAGTACTCTTCGCTTTATGGGTACGTACCGTAGCCCTTTTGGGCTTGGAGTCTTTTCCTAATTTTTTTTCTCCTTTTTTCGTGGAGGGAAGGACTGTCAGGAATTCGAACTAATCTCTTCTAGATCTCTTCACCGAGAGGGTATTGGACCAGGGGAATCTCTCAGCCAACATCTCGACCAGGGCGTTGACTGCCCAGCCTCCCGTGGTCTCTCACGCTCGTGTCGAGCAGGCCATCAAGACTCCACCTCGACTGGTCTCTGACCAGCTCATCAACATCTTTTTTCAAGAATGGGCACCGCTGTACCCCGTTGTTCACCGTCCTACAATCCTCAAAGCCTACGAGCAGTACCTTACCAACTCGGACTTCTTGCGTGGTAACTCGCATATCATGGCACAGCTGAATTTGATCTTTGGGATTGCTGCACTTGCATCAACCGTAAGTTCCGCAATTGAGGCTATCTACGCATCTGCTCACTTTTGCTGATCGCTTCCTATAGACGCGAACCAATCAAGACCCCACTTATTTCGAGGAGAATTGGTCCTCCACTCTGGAGTCGCTCTCCAGCGAGATTTCAGTCTCTACATTGCAATGTTTCGTCTTGGCCGAGATCTACTGCATGGCAAAGGGCGATTATAGAAGCCTCCTGCGCTACCGTGGACTCGCCACTGGGGTTTGTCACCAACTGGGACTTCACCAGAGCCAGAAGCGCTTCTCATTGAATCCTCTGGCGCTCGAAACACGGAAGAAGGTGTTCTGGTGCCAATATGCTCTGGATCGGTATGGCATGAAGCAATTTATCTTTGGCAGTCACTTATTCTAACATGGCTACAGGTTCACTGCCGCTCTCACAGGCTTGCCAGTCTTGTTGCGTGAAGAAGACGTTCAAACTGAATACCCTGTCGACGTCGACGATGAGAACGTTACCGAGACGGGCTTCTTGCCAACACTTCCAGGCGAGTCCACTCGTCTCTCCAGTGCCATTGCCTTGTTCGGAGCCTCGAGAATCTTGAATAAAGCTTTGGAGGTGCTGTACCCTTCTGAAATGGGTTATGAAATCCCCGTTTCAAAGATGCGCTCCGTCGCGGAGGAACTGGATGAGTGGCTCAAGAATTTGCCTGCTCATCTGAAACTCGAATTCTCTCAGGATAAACCCAGCACGAACGTCACGAGCAGCCGATCGCCACTTCTGGTGAGTTTTTTTTTTTTTTTTTTTTTTTTTTTCTTCCCCAACAGAAATCTAGCTTTTGAGACTTGTAACAGAAAACTAACTACCACGACCAGTCCCTCGTCTACTATTTCATCCGTTCCTTGGTACATCGCCCTGCTGTCTGTTTTGCCGAGGCGAACATGAGTTCTCCATCGACTCTTGCATTGTCTGATTCTAGCAAGCACATCATTCAGATTCTTGAGTTGCTTGACGAGAGACGTTTGTGCCTCTCCGTCTGCATCAACCGCAAAGAATTGGTCCTCCTTTCTGGTCTCGGCCTCTTGTGGCAAATCACTGGTCTGAAGCGTGACGGCAAGCTTGTCAAGGAAAGCCAGAAACTACTCACCGCCATCATTGATCAGTTGGAGTCGGAATCGGCACCAGCTGCTGCGGAGTTTAGCGTGATTGCCAATCTCCTCGTGTCTGTCGAAGGAGGTAAGGGGGCGAAATTGTCCCCAGCGATGCCGGCTCCGTCTCAGAAAGCAAAGTCGCCCAAGAGACAGCTACAGTCCTGGAAACAGCGCTTGTCAACAAGCGGGGCTTCAGGGCAGCCTCAGAAATCAGAGTCGCCATCACGGAGAAATACCATCTCCGGTGCAAGCCCTCCGCTTGCTCCACGTCACCACCGGTCTCCCAGTCGATCTAGCCTTCCCTCTGCGGAGCCCCGGGATGTCAACACGTCTCAGTCTCGGCCTATCGACATTGCATCGGGTCATCATGGATCATTTCCCATGGGATATGACTCAGCCAGAGCCTTGTCCTGCTCAGCTCTCACCGAGCCAGTGAATGGAGCTATCACCATGGCAGACTGGGAGTTTGTTCTGGGCGACATGGATCGGGGCTACTCGAACATTTTCACCGGCATCTACGGCGGAAAAGAATGTGGAGAAGACAGTGGTCCCTTTGCATCTTTGACTGCCGAGTACCATCAAAAACACGAAGACATCCCTGTGCCTTTGTCGCTCCAGCAGAACGACTACCCCCAGGAGCTCTCTCCCGAAGCCTGGTCTTCAAGCAGCTGTGATTTCCCACCAAACCGGGAGATCAAGACGCAGAGCGTTCTCAGCTACTCCGAAGATAGTATGGCAAGTGCTGAAGATGCCGTTCCTTTCGGCGACATGCAGTTGCACCAGGACGACCATGCCGGTCTTCTGGATCCCTTCCGGGGCATCATGATTCCCGCGGCCGAGGACGAAATCGATGATTTTGGCCTAGTCGACGGCTGGGATCGGCGGCTGGCCGTCTAAATGATAATTTTGCTTTTCAAAGTGGTCTCGTTTTCGTACATACTAATGTCTGGGCGTTCCGTGAAATCGGCGGGGGTGTTGGATGATTTGATGTGATACCTATACGGGATTGGAGTTTCCGTTATCATCTTGGCTGTCAGAGCCAATCTGCAGAGAGAATCATGACTTATTTCCTCGTTCCTACATACCTTTTTGTCTTTGACGACTTTGTAAATCCCATGTTTCGATCTTTGTGCCTTTCTAAAACTGTCAGCAGTCTGCATTGCAATAGTGCGTACCAAGTACAAATTCAATTGCAACCGAAGATCGAATTGATTCCATCTCTTGGTTTTTCTGGTAGACTCTCTCGAGATCAGGAGAGTAGCTCCTTATCACTCCAGATGACAGTATCGGTACATACTCCGTACATGCCTAGAGTGGGGCAGTATGGAACATGTCAGAAGGATTTTGGTGTCGTTTGCATCCTGTCATCCTCAAGAGTCTAGAACTCGAAGCCTTCTGGAAGCATTAGTAAAGTTTCCCCTTTTGGATGGCCGGGCGGGGACGTACGGATGAGTTGATGTCGCGAATCGCCATCTGAGCGACACAAAGTCAGGTCGAAATCCCTTAATGATCTGTTTTCCTGTGCATCAGACTGTCTCGCCCTCTTCCGTTTACATTTTACAGTGATTCGGGATTCTGTTTCCTCGTGATCCGTTCGTATGCGACCTGCCAATCTCCAATATTGTGTATCCCTCGGATTGGCCCGAATAGGATAATCCGGACCCGGTTGGCATGTCAAGTATGATGTCAGAGGTGACGATGATCATTTTGCTCTGGAGGGGCCGTGTAACTCGTAGGAATTTATATCGCGGTTTTATATATGACTGTCTCAGTACCATTGTTAAATGATTTCCATTCAGCCTCAATTGACGACGACGATAAGCCTCAAAATCTCTGAACTTTGAAGAGAGGACAATGAAAACCATTACGGATAAAATGCCCACTTTTGTTCTGATGGATCCTACCTAGGTACCCGGTGAGTTGGTTGTAGCTTAGTTCCTGAGTAGCTGCGAGAGGGTCCCGGAGGACTTTGCTCCGCGGATAATTTATTGCCCCAATCCCCAATGGAATGGATCTATCCGCCCACGGTTCCAGTCCTTTCCTCATCGACGCTGACCCGTGCAGGAATCGGTATATTCGTGGATGAGTTCTATGCTGTTAGAGACGGTGGTTGCTGTGGTTTTGGGTCGTAAATGCACGATTGTTTATCATATACATGTGTGTGGAGAATATGGTAATACTAAGTAAGCTTTTATGTGCAGCTGGAAGTATATCGATAGAATAGGTGGCAGTTCGCACCGAAATGGTAGGATAAAATTTGGTCAACAGGGCTGATTGATTGATCATTATAAATCGAGCTGAAAGCTAAATCAATGATTTATTCCATCTAAGTCATGACTTGATAGCAGAAAGTGTCAAAGGTCCCGGGGTAAGTAAAGGTAAGAAGTTCGAGGTCAGAGCTCCGGAAGCCATGGTAGTAACGCGTACATGTTCGAATAATATTAGGCTAGAATGTAAGTATAGGAGCATGGAGGCTGGAGCTAGGTTGGTTCGTTCAATTGAGCACCTTGACGTTTGGAAGAGTGAGAGCTGTTAAGAGGTACGAGGGCTAGAGAGAGGGGGAAGGGTAACCGTCGAAGTAACTAGAGAAGCATAAGCCAAAATGATCAGCCATTGACTTCCAAATATCACATCTCCTACAGATGATCCTGTAGGATAAGAAGCATCCATTAAATTCACTGATGCACGACGAGTGGCGGGAAAAGCGTTGATTCAACCTGACGGGAGTTGGTGGCAGCGACTCCCCACCGCAAGACATCATGCCCCCACCCCACCTCGTCCCTCTCCCGCCACGAAACAGCAACAGCCCCTCCTCGATCGGGATCTCCCTCCCCTCTCTCTTTCTCTCTCTCTCTTTTTTCCCTTTTCTTCCTCCTTCTCCTCTTGCTCTCCTCTCCCTGCTTATTCATTCGCAGCCCGCTGCTTTTCTTCTTTTAATAAAGAGGAAGTTCTTCCGCTCTCTCTTTTTCTTTTTTTTTTTTTCTCTTGATAAACCTGTCGAAGAATCTCAAGTACGTCCCTCCTCCCACCCTCTTGTCCTGCAACTTCTCTAACAACATCCGACCGCAGAAGCTGCAATCATGGGCTACTCCGACGTGGATCAATTGGCTATCAACACGATCCGTCTTTTGGCGGTAAGCTTTCTCTTTTCACTTTCGATAAGATTCCTTTGTAAATGTGCTGTGATTGTGGGGCATTCCGTGATTATGGCAGCCTTCAAAAGATTAGCGACTGCGCATATTCGAACAGCTCATATTCAGCTTCATCATCGATGATGTGGTCTATCTTGCAGCTTGCTAACTGAGCCCAATCCTTACAGGTCGATGCCACCGCCAAGGCCAACTCGGGTCACCCTGGTGCCCCGATGGGCATGGCCCCTGTTGCCCACGTTCTCTTCAACAAGTTCATGACCTTCAACCCTAAGAACCCCAACTGGGTTAACCGGGATCGCTTCGTTCTCTCGTAAGTGAAATTTTTCCCGCTGTCAATTCCTTTCCCTCAAGTTGATCTACTCGTTGCGCATGTCTGAAACCTAAGCCCTGCGCGCGCACTTATTTTCAGGGAATGCGCGGGGGCGAGCTTTCAGGCATAGTGTGATGAGTAGACCGGATTTTATGGCATGGAATAAAATCCTCGATGCAATTGCCCCCTTATGCTAAGGAAATCCTGATGTTAATGTCTGGAATCTCTCTGCAGGAACGGCCACGGATGCATGCTCCAGTATGCTCTTCTCCACCTCTTCGGCTATGACGTCTCCATGGACGACTTGAAGAACTTCAGAGTATGTGGAATAATCCCTTGCAAACAATGCACTATGACCTAATTCATACCCTGTACAGCAACTCGACAGCAAAACCCCCGGTCACCCCGAGGCTCACGACACCCCCGGTGTTGAGGTCACCACTGGACCTCTTGGTCAGGGTTTCGCCAACGCCGTCGGTTTGGCCATCGCTCAGGCTCACACCGCTGGTGTCTTCAACAAGCCTGGATATGAGCTCGTCAACAACCACACATACTGCTTCTTTGGTGATGGTTGCGCTATGGAGGGTATTGCCAGCGAGGCTGCCTCTATGGCCGGTCACTTGAAGCTCGGCAACCTCATCTGCATCTACGACGACAACCACATTTCCATTGGTAAGAAGTTTCGATTTCCGCTGTTGATCATTGCAAATAACTGATCGAATGATCTCATGAAACAGACGGTGACACCAAGTGCGCATTCACCGAGGATGTCATGAAGCGCTTCGAGTCCTACGGCTGGCACACCGAGTGGGTCAAGGATGGTGACAACGACCTCGAGGGTATCGAGGCTGCCATCAAGAAGTGCAAGGAGGTCACTGACAAGCCCTCCGTCATTAAGCTGACCACCACCATTGGTTTCGGCTCTAAGCTCCAGGGCACCGGTGGTGTCCACGGTAACCCCCTGAAGGCTGATGACATCCAGGGTGTCAAGCAGCGCTTCGGTTTCGACCCCGAGAAGACCTTCGTCGTTCCCCAAGAGGTCTACGACATGTACCACAAGCACGCCGCCGAGGGTGCTGCCAAGGAGCAGGAATGGAACCAGCTCTTCCAGAAGTACGCTTCTGAGTACAAGGCTGAGCACGATGACCTCGCTCGTCGTCTCGCTGGCAAGCTCCCTGAGGGCTGGGAGAAGAGCCTCCCCACCTACAAGCCCTCCGACGCTGCCGTTGCCTCCCGTAAGCTCTCCGAGGCTGTGCTCGAGAAGGTCCACAGTGTCATCCCCGAGCTGCTCTCCGGCTCTGCCGACTTGACTGGCTCTAACAACACCCGTTGGAAGAACGCTGTCGACTTCCAGCCTCCCGAGTATGGCATCGGTGAATGGTCCGGTCGCTACCTCCGCTACGGTGTCCGTGAGCACGCGATGGCCGCTGTCATGAACGGTCTCGCTGCCTACGGCACTATCATTCCCGCTGGTGGTACTTTCCTCAACTTCGTTTCCTACGCCGCTGGTGCCCTCCGTCTCTCTGCTCTCTCCCGCGTTCGTGTCATCCACGTCGCTACTCACGACTCCATCGGTCTGGGTGAGGACGGTCCTACTCACCAGCCTATTGAGACTCTTGCCCACTTCCGTGCTCTGCCTAACTGCATGGTCTGGCGTCCTGCTGATGGCAACGAGACCAGCGCTGCTTACTACTCTGCCCTCACCTCCAAGCACACCCCCTCCGTCCTCGCTCTCACCCGTCAGAACTTGCCTCAGCTCGAGAACTCCACTATTGAGCGTGCCCTGAAGGGTGGTTATCCCGTTGTGGACGCCCCTAACGCTGCTGTCACCATCGTCTCCACCGGTTCCGAGGTCAGCATCTGTATCGAGGCCGCCACTTACCTTAAGGAGAAGCACGGCATCACCGCCCGTGTCGTCTCCATTCCCTGCTTCGAGGTCTTCGATGCCCAGGACAAGTCCTACAGACTCCAGGTTCTTCCCGACGGCATCCCCGTCCTGTCCGTCGAGGCCGCCTCCACCATGGGTTGGGAGCGCTACTCCCACGAGCAGTTCGGCTTGAACCGCTTCGGTGCCTCCGGTCCTTACAAGGAGGTCTACAAGGTAAGGCTCTGTGACATGTCTGAAATCGCCGAACAGATGACTAACTTGTCTCTCAACAGAAATTCGAGTTCACTCCCGAGGGCATCAGCAAGCGCGCTATGGCCACGATTGACTTCTACAAGGGCTACAAAGTGCGCTCCCCCATCAACCGTGCTTTCCAGCAGATTTTGTAGACGCCTGGTCTTAGCCACGTAATGTTTGTGTTTTATGGGTAAATAGGGCCTGTCGCGAAGTCCTATGATTTAACGAATTTTGTTTCTTTAAAATTGTTTTTTGAACCATCTGCAATCTCGACTAGATTTAGAGAGACGGGCACAAAATATGAAGAATACCACGTTACGAATGTTCTACACGAACTTCCTATGCGTAGCTTCTCCGACCACGATTTGATTTCCATTATTTGCATATAGTCGAGAGACATTGTTGAGAGAGACGTAAGCGGGTCGTCCATGGAGCTTGTGAATGTAATTACGGACAGGAACATGGAGAGCAAAGTTGCGTCATGGAAAAGCTTTTTTGGATTCGCAAAGTGTATGTTACGGCACACGGACAGAACATGTATTTTTGTAGAAGAAAAACCTCGCGTGGTTTATTTCATCATCGTCAGAAGGTCGTCATCGATTATCATCTACCGCGGGTGCGTGGTATAGTATAGTATGATTGGCACCCTTAGAACACAACACACTCTCACACACTTTCAAGGTATGTATGAATGGAACGTCTAAGCAGAGTCCAAGACCTTGCGAGCGAAGCCGGGCAGGACGAAGCTGGCGCTGTGGATCTCCTTGTTGTAGTAGCGGCAGAGGCGGTCCTCCTCCTCGCGGGTCCAGGAGCGGACGGGCACGCGCAGGTTGCGGTTGGGGTCCTTGGAGCAGACCATGAAGCCGATCTGGCCGGAGGGGTAGGTGGGGATGGTGGTGTAGGCGTACTCGGCAACGGGGAAGACCTCCTTGCAGGCCTTCTTGAGGTCGGCAATCAGGGAGAGGTGAAGCCATTGGTTCTCGGCTGTCAAGTGCGGAAGAGCACGAAACCCAAACCGAGCCCGGGGTCGGGGTGGTTTGGGCGTGCGGACAAGTTAGCCAATTTAGCCAGGTACTATACATCAGAGGGTGATATAGAAAGAAGACGTGCGAAGACGAGAATCGGAGGGGAGGGGAGGAAGAGAGATAGTGTCAGGGAAAGGCTTGAAAGGAAAGGCGACGAACAACCTTGAGTGGTGATGACACCTCCCTCGCGAAGGGCATCGCGGAGAAGCTCGAAGTAGGGCTTCTGGAAGAGGGACTCGGCGGGACCCTCGGGGTCGGAGCTGTCGGTGATGATAACATCGAACTCGTTCTTGCGCTCCCTAAGGAACTCGAAGCCGTCGCCGACGTGGACCTTGACGTTGGGGTGCTGGAAGCCAATGCTCATGCCGGGAAGGTACTTCTTGGAGACACGGATGACGGCCTGGAATTCAGTGGGCAATTGTATCAGTCATCGGTTGAAATTCTTGTAGTTTGTGTAGTTCTCGAATTCCAAGCTCCCGGAATTGGAAGTAGGTATTTACCTCGTCGATGTCGCAGAGGATGGCCTCCTCGACGGTCTCGTGTTTGACGACCTCACGGAGGACACCGCCGTCACCACCACCGATAACGAGGACCTTCTTGGGGTTGGGGTGGGAGTTCATGGCCAAGTGGGTGATCATCTCCTGGTAGCTGTTGATTATCCCGGGTCATTAGCCAGGAATGTCCATGGTTTTTTGAATGAGACTATCCAATGCTTCTTTATCCTGACGCAATTTGCCCAGGTGGAAGTTCGGGAGTTCTGGGTTGGACGTACGAGAACTCGTCTCTCTCAGTGCACTGGATGACATTGTCAAGGACGAGGACGGTGCCGTAGTCGCTGCTCTCGAAAACGAGGACATCCTGGTACTTGGACTTCTCGTGGTGGAGGATCTGGTTGACCTTGAGGTTCATGGCCTGGCCGGGCCACATGCCCGACTGCTCGGAGAACCAGCCATCTATAGAAATCAATCAGGTATGTGTTTGAATAGCCGTTGGTTGTACAGGTGGGAGCGAATGAAGAGTCATTGCAGAAGCCCAATTCGTGCATCAATTCGAAGTTTAGACTGAAGATGCAGAACGACTTGAGTATCACAAGGTGGGGTAAAACATTTGCGCGGGAAGATAATGGGACGTACCCTTGATAGTGGGGTGAGTGATCTCGCTCATTTTGACGGGATTTCGACGAAAAGACCGTGTAGGAAGAAGGGAGCGAA
This sequence comes from Hamigera avellanea, assembly GCA_027569715.1. Lineage (NCBI taxonomy): Eukaryota > Fungi > Ascomycota > Eurotiomycetes > Eurotiales > Aspergillaceae > Hamigera > Hamigera avellanea. The sequence goes on along the minus strand of JAPDKU010000027.1, from coordinate 54,894 downwards.
GAGACAGGGACAGACGACAGCAGGGACGAAGAGGAGGGGAAAGAAGAAGATGCGGAAGGTGATGGGGAGACAGCGCTGGCGATGAGGAGGGGCGCATCTGCCCGAGTGGGAAATGATTTTTTTTTTTTTTTTTCGTTTCTGCTTGTCCAACCCCTCCGGGCTGGCCAACGGGCAGCTAGACTAGTGGGGTTCTGCTTCTGGTACACCCGTGACCCGGCCTTTTCTTCTTTCTTGCACTTGTCAGTTGTCACTTTTCTGTTCTCCACATTGTCGTTTTCTACTATACTTAGGCAATAAAACGAGATTCTCGTCGATTTGACAAGTGACAATGGTTGATTCTAGCCGAATCTTCGAATGAACTTGTGCATTGTGTTAAATTTTTGCAACTTTCTCATCCACTGTCCATGGGTAGTGGACAATTGGCAAGTCAATCGATTGTTACCATGCAATCGCCCTGTCAATGATCGACCAAAGAAAAAGAGAAACACTGGATGCCCGAAACCATGAATAGAGTTCGGATTGGACGTCTCTTTTTCTAACATGGGTAGAAACCTACTGTCAGATGATAGACACATTACAGGCATACTGCAGGCTCCAGTCATGATCGTCAGTAGTCTGCAGGTATGACCTGGCTAGGAGCGATGGGATTGTTTATCATTCGTTTGTTGTTTCCTGCTCTTATTAACTGCCCTGTCCCATCCATTCCATGGCTCAATTTCTATTATATTGGTCAATTGTCCAGTTGACATCCACCACGTCGAGTCCAATGGGACATTCCCGACTAATCCCGCTCCCGTGATTGGCCAATGCGGAGAGCAGAGGCAGAGCTTGACCTCCAAGCATAGTTTGGAAGGTAGTTCCATAGACATTACGCTACAGTTCCAATGATTACCTCTTAGATGCATACAAAAAAAAAGAAAGAAATAAAGAAATAAAGAAAGAAAGAAAACGCTCAATGTTTTCGATTGCTTTCTAGTTACTGTACAGCGCAATCATACGCCCTCGTATCCTCCAACAAAGAAAGCGGGTAATCGCACGCATCAACAAGTCCCATGTACTAGATTTACTCGTCACCACCCTCAGCAAGGCGGCCAGGCTTGGAGTTGAGGTACTCGTTCCTAGAAGGAGTGTCAGATCAGTCCGAGATGCTCAATTGTCGTTCAACAGCCCTAGAGGCGCGTCATGTGCGTACCTCTCAATAGCCCAGTTCATGGTGGCGTAGGCGATGATGAAGGGAGGAGCGACGTAGAGGACCTGGTGTCTGAAGCGGCGGAAGGTGTTGAAGATAGCGGCGTTGAAGGCACCGGCAAGAGGTCTCTGTCTGTTGGCGGACAGGGAGTAGGTGGCAATGCGCTGGGGGGTAGGGCAGCCTGGAAAGAAGCAGTGACGGTTAGTTGACGCAGATCATGACGATCAAGTTTTCTTCCATAATCGGCTCTCCAGGAGATATATCCAAAGGATGCGAGGTCCTCAAATGAAAGAGAACTAATCCTCCGGTCATGTCCGCCGCGTCTGATGCGATGTGAGGGTTCAACGTACCCATGTCACCCCAGGTGCCGAGGAAACTATATGAATAACATAGTCAGCACATAGCTCAATCCATTAATATCGCAAACTGCTCCCGTCCGTTCGAGATTGTACTGCAGATGCGACCGGTCGACGGGAATACAGGGCGAGGCACTTATGACCGCCGGGAGAGGGTTTCGAACTCACAATCCATTCTTAGGATCAACGTTGGCACCACCCATTGTGATAGAATTGACGGATGTCGATTGATTTCGAGAGGGGGAAAAAAAGGGAAGGTGTGGAAAACGCAAGACAACGGCGAGAACGAGAAAAGTAGAGAGAGTCGAGGTCGGGTGAAGTTGGAGGTTTGGCCCAGCATCCGGCGCTAATCCGCATTGGGACAGCATGCGAAAAGCCCGGCCGACATCATCACTGGATTATATCGAAGAACACCCCGTTCTTATCACCACTTTCCCCTCCCCCCCTCCCCTCTCATATTAACTTCTCGCCATGGCGGCAAACGGTCTCTACAATATTTACCGGCTGGCTGTCCCGGTGGCCACTGGCGTCATGCTGGTCAACGCGTCGCTCTACGATGTCAAGGGTGGTAGCCGTGCGGTCATCTTCGACCGTCTGTCTGGTGTGCAAGAGAAGGTCGTCAACGAGGGTACACATTTCTTGATTCCCTGGCTGCAGAAGGCTATTATCTACGATGTGCGGACAAAGCCTCGCAATATTTCCACCACTACGGGAAGTAAGGACTTGCAGATGGTCAGCTTGACCTTGCGAGTCTTGCACCGCCCTGATGTGCCGAAGCTGCCGCAGATCTACCAGGTACGTGTCTAATCACGTCCCCAACGTGTACATGGTCATCGTCTACACGAAGGGAAGGAATGTCTTGTTCAAGTTCTTGTTGCTAACCATGGATTATTCCTTTTTCTTTGATATATAGTCCTACGGTACGGATTACGACGAGCGTGTCCTCCCTTCGATCGGTAACGAAGTCCTGAAGGCCATCGTCGCCCAGTTCGACGCCGCAGAGCTTATCACACAAAGAGAAGCTGTCTCCAACCGGATCCGCACCGACCTATTGAAGCGTGCTTCTCAGTTCAACATTGCCTTGGAAGATGTCTCCATCACACACATGACCTTCGGAAAGGAGTTCACACGAGCCGTCGAGCAGAAGCAGATCGCACAGCAGGATGCTGAGCGTGCACGATTCATCGTCGAGAGAGCCGAGCAGGAGCGTCAGGCCAACGTTATCCGCGCCGAAGGTGAAGCCGAGAGTGCCGACATCATCAGCAAGGCGGTCGCCAAGGCAGGCAGCGGTCTCATCGAAATCCGTCGTATCGATGCTAGCAAGGAGATTGCCCACACTCTGGCCACTAACCCAAATGTTACATACTTGCCTGGAGGCGGTGAAGGGAAGGACGGTGGAAAGAGCACCAGTCTGTTGCTGGGTTTGAGAAACTGAGGGCGGCGGAGAGTTGGTCTCATATAAAAAAATCACCATAATCGTGGAAACCGAAACAAACGGATGTACCATTTTGCTTTGCATACCGATGGGACTTGGGCGTGTATGATCTCCCTGGCGAACTTTTTCTATTGTGATGGATGTCCCATAATTTCTTTGAACCGACTGTAGCAATAAAGCACCTCTTTACTCTTCATTTAATGTTGCTCAGGCAGAATGAAAGACCCAGTAATGAAGTATAATTTGCGGGTTTCTTTACATGCCTCTTCTTTTTAAGTTTAATCGGCCAATCTTCGATATATATGAATTTGATAACGCATATCCTCCAAGCCCGCCCCCTCGCCGACTTCATACCTCAACCTGGCCGCATCTCTCCTCCACCACCGGGAATCCTGCGAGCAGGTCCGCTCCCATTTCCCCTGTGCCACTGAGAGCAGGGTATGGTCCAGGAGGAACTTCATGGGATAATTCCTCTCCTGCAGTGCCTTTGCATCCTGCTTCGACTTTCCGCTGCTCTTTCCCAGGGTTAAGGTGGAGTAACTCCCCGGGCTATCGACGACGAGAAGGATGGTTCCCGGTTGTAGCAGGTCTGTCGTCCGGAGCAAGAAGGACGTGGCCTTGGCCATGGAGGTTGAGAAGAGTTCGTTTAATGTAAACATGAGAGTAACCATGACGGTCTCACAGTCGGTCGTGGTGTCCCTGGAGAACAAACGTTGCAGGTCTTCGTCTGGGAGGCTCAGGACGTCGGCCCTTTGGAAGTTGACGTCGAACTGTCCAGCGCTCTTGCCATTTTCCTCGCTTAAAGGTGCCGCGTGAGACTTCGAGCTTGCGACAGAAGGGGATTTGATGGTGACGGATAATCTGTCAACCACCGCAGACCAATCTGCAATATCCACTGCAGTGACTGATAGATTGGAGTAGTCGTTGCTACCGGATGGTAATGTCGTGTCTTCCTTTCTGATAGCATTCACATCTCTCCGCGTCGTCTCGTCCTCTGACGATGCCTTCTCCTCCAAGGAAACAGTCGCAACGCCTTGTGAAACCGCCATCATACGTTTGCTCTCATCGATGAGATTCCTCCACGCACCAGCAAGAGCAACGATTTCCGCCCCCGCACCACCACCGATACAAACAACATGGTTCGTCTTCTTTCTGGAGTCTGGATCTTCGAGTAACGCTTTCAACGTCGCCTTGAAAACCCCCGCATACCCTAATGCCCGTGACGCGCTCCACCGCAGCGCATAAGCCCGCAACAGGTCTTCGTCGGCGTCGGTAAACGCCGAGTCGAAATCCCTGTTATACAGATGCGACTTGATGGTTTGTATGAGACCTTTAATGTCCAGCTGCGACTCTTCTGGCTGCGATGTCAGCGATGCATCAGTCTTCTCATGGTCACCACCAGTGAGTAATGCCGTCTTGAACACGTTCAGAAGTAACTGTTGCAATGTCAATGGGATCGTGGCAGATAGGTCGATCTGATTTTCATTTTCTTCGCCTTGTTTTTGTTGCTGTTTTTGATTTTGATTCTGAGGCTGGTTCCTGCCTGCCGCTGGTGGTCCTGGTTTCTTTTTATCCTTGTCTGCTCGTTTGAGTGTGGCCTTCTTCGAGGGACCACAGCGCGACTGGACCATTCTCCTTCTGTTTTCTCTGTTGCTCTTCTGAAAATATATAGGTGTATATATATATATATATATATTATATGTGTATTGATTTGATGGTTTTTGACAAGTTCTTGTTCCTTATCCTTAATCTTTTTGTGGTTGGTTTGCACTCGATTGGAAATTTTTGGCGAATTGCGGGCCGAGAACGACGCAGGAAGCCGCCAGCGGGTGATCCTTCCCTCTGCATTCTTGCACAACACCAGACGCTGTTGTCTACTTATTACTATTTACTTAGAGTTAGTTATGATTATGGAGTCACTTTACGTTTCGTATGTCCTCTTTTCCCTTCCTAGCTCTAGGTTCCATCAACTATCGAGCGGGGCAAGCCATTATCCAAAAGGGGAAATCTTTAAGGCGCACATACAAGACATGGTTCTCCGCAAAGGACAAGCCCAAAGCGCATCAACTGAATTATCCTGATCATGATAAAAAGACTACTCACGGGATATGAACAATCCTGTCATGACTCTAATCCGGGACCCGATCGCGCCATTTTCTCCAGCATGGTCATCCTGGATGACCTCCCCGTCGATATTCTACATCACCTAACTCAGGTTCGTCGCTTGTAGGTTCGCGAATATCTTGTCGCAGGACCGATACTGACATAGCTCTCAGTCATGCAGTAAATCAGACCTCTTATCCCTTCGGCTTAGTTGCCGCAGGCTTTCTCACTTTCTACTCTCTTACGTGGACAAGCACCTTGTCTTTGAGATCTGCCTCGGAATCCACGTCCACCTACACAGAGCAGTAGCTACATCAGGCAGCTATGGACGCACAATGCTGCCACGGTTGTTAAGGGCCAACGCACCCGTCGACCGCCGCGACAAGGACGGTGAAACCGCCTTGCACGTTGCATCTCGATCGGGAAATCTGGGCGGAGCATACAGTCTCCTTGAGGCTGGTGCGGACGTGGACGCCGTCTCCTCTCGCGGCTGGACGCCGTTGCATCTGGCCTGTCGGTATGGATACGTGGATATTGCACAGTTATTGCTGGGTTCCGGAGCGGATGTCAATAAACCGGGCTGTTTTGGGTGGACGGCATTGCATTATGCCGTCCAAAATGGACATGGCGAGTGTGTAAAGGTGCTCCTCGAATGCGGCGCGACGACCGACGCTGCTACCTGACCTAGCACCAGACGCACTGCAGTCGAGGGGGTAAAGCAGGAATAGGGGATATACACATTCCATGCCAGACCTTAACGGGTAGAGGTCACCGTCGTCTCAATAATGATAGTACGTTGCCCTGTAACAAAAGAAAAAAATAATTCATGCTTTCTGCTACTCGCTAGAATGAAGAAGTTGAGCTTCTTAACATTCACATCCCAACATAGTATTATCCACTACAACCAACGAGCTTCTGCTGTGCGCGGTATCTGCAACGGCTTGGATATCCAGCCAGTGATCAGAGTTGGGTTGCTCGCACAGAGCGATAGTAAAATCAGGCCGCACTGACATGCATCTTTGTGGTGATTAAGACTTTTTCACATATACACTCAACATATCCGTTCCCCTTCCGTTCTGGTATGACCGTGCAGGCTTCACATACAGCATCCGCCGGAACAGTCCTCTCCTCTGACCTTTACCCTCACCATCACCATTCTCCGAAACAGTACCATTCCTACCGTCCGCGAGTAGATTCCAATGCACCCCGTTGACGCCCCACGGTGGACCGGGAAGCTTCGGATCCTTGTACATTGGGAATTCAAGACATACCAACATGCCCGTTGGAGAGAGAAGATCCGCCATCCGGGATGCCCATTGGGGGCGCATGCTGGGATGAAGAGCACACAGGAACTGTGTGCAATCGTCAGCTCGGGGCACACTGGCAGCAATTCTCAGGCAGGGGAAGAACCGGGGAGGGGAAATCGTACCGTATAATCATAGATCAAATCGAACTGAACTCCAATCTCCCAATCGGACCGGAAGAAATCGCCCTCCAGAAACGTGACTTCACCACTTGCTTGCCTCTCGTTCTCGACGGAGCTCCAGGCCTTCCCGAAATTATAGGCCTTGGGAATCGCAAGTTCCGCTTTCGCATATTCTCTGGCAAGGGCCACGCCCGTCGCTGAGATGTCAAGTCCGTACACGTCGAACCCATGCAGGGCTAGCATGACAACATCGTAGCCTTTGCCGCATCCCTACTTATTCATGTTAGCATGAGTCATGCGATGGAGTCAAATAAAAAGTGGACTCACCGGAACAAGCGCCTTCTTCTTCCTCCCCTCTACGGGATAGAACAAGTCCCGTCTTTCCTCGACGAGGTCAATCAATGCCGGGGACGGCTGTCCTCTATCCCAGAGGTCACTATTATCCGTGTCCCAGAAGTTGGACCATCCGGCGGCATGATTATCAATCGCACTATATAGATTCAGCAACCGTGCTTGCGTTGAGAACGCACGGCATCAAATGTAATGAATGACGTACTGATCCTGAAAATGCCTGATGAGACGTGTCTGCCCCTCCGCACTCGGATCGCGTTCCGGTGAAGTCATTGGTCGATTCTTCCTCAAACTTGAGAGGCATTGTCGTTCCTAATACACGGTTCATCAATGCACTTGACATATATATATTATGTTCGCTCGGCCGAGATTCTAGAACTTCATTTGATGAGAAATTCATTTATGTGGGATTTTCGATAGATGACGTAACCATTGCAGTGCCCAATCATAATTAGAGCTGCAGGTAGTCATGGGAGATTCGAAGGTGACAGGCGCCTTTGGCATTTCCGTTTTGGGTATACGATGAAGACGGGCAGATTCTTGGCGTGGCGAGGATTACCCGATTAGGTAATTTATAGGGCGCTCTGAACAGAACTTTGATTGAATGCCAAGGGTTTCTCCGTCTTGAAGTGCGAGGTATTTAATATAGCTCTGTCAGAATTGAAACATTCTGGAGGATGCCTGATCCAGCTTCTTATTCAATAGCTCTTGCTCTTCGTCATTAGCTCAACCCACAAGGTTGACACCTAACGTTCGTATACACACAAACAACGCAATGACACCCTACCTAGGTGAGCTGCTCAGTGACTCCGCCGTGGACCATATCGGCGCCACGCCCCTTGTTCGTCTTCAATGCCTTCCTGCCTCTTTCGAAATCAAGGCGAAAATATGTGCGAAACTCGAGTTTTTCAATGCTGGTGGATCAGTCAAGGACCGCATTGCAAAGCGCATGATGGAGCAGGCTGAGCGAGATGGATTGATCAAGCCGGGTGATACCTTGATTGAAGCGTCGAGTGGAAATACGTACGTTGCAATCAATAAACAACCCCCCCCCCCCCCCCGCCCTGCACAATAACCACCTAATATGCGGCAGAGGTATAGCAATAGCCCTCATGGCAGCGGTCAAAGGCTATAAATGTATCATTTCCATGTCTGAAAAGATGTCGCTTGAGAAAGAACAGATTTTAGGTGCCTTGGGAGCCCGCGTCGTGAGGACGCCTGCTGGCGTACCGATCGAGTCTCCCCAGTCAATTCTCGGTTTTGCCAGACGCTTGAAGGAGGAGACACCGAATTCGTGGATTCTGGATCAATATAATAATCCCGAGAACCCGCGCGCTCACGAATACGGAACAGCAGAGGAGATATGGCACCAGACAGAAGGTGGACATTATAGTTGCTGGGGCTGGAACGGGAGGGACCGTCACCGGCTTGGCAAGGGGATTGAAGAAAGATGGTCGAAATGTGTTCGTTGTTGGTGTGGACCCTGTCGGATCAATTCTTGCGCACCCGGCAGAATTGAACGAGGAAAAGAGTGAGTATAAAGTGGAAGGCATTGGGTACTACTGTGTGCCCGGGGTTTTGGATCGGACAGCACCGGACACTTGGGTCAAAACGAGTGATAAAGATGCATTCGACTTGGCAAGAAGACTAGTCAGGGAAGAGGGGATCCTCTGTGGGGGCTCGTCGGGGGCAGCTTTTGCAGGGTTGCTCCAATACCTGAAAATGCACCCAGAAGACAACGTGGAGGACAAAACAATTGTCCTCATATTTCCAGACAGTCTCAAAAACTATCTGAGCAAGTTTGCAGACGATTCGTGGATGGAGAGTAATGGATTTGCTGGCGACACTGAGTAAGGTTTGGTGGTCCTCCTATAGGTACAGTGCTCTTGGCTGGATGAGCATGTCAATAGAATCGGTGTTGTGGAATTGAAGAAACAATCATACGTCCTTATTTGAGAGCAGGCAGTCTAGATCTGGTGCAAGGTGCATGCTCGATGGTTGACGCTCAAGATCAACCCCAGCTTGTCCACCTAGCGTGGGAGAAAGCGTCTCCATATGTCGTCTGAATTCGACAAGGCACTCCGGACTTTGCCATGACCAAGTCATGCATGTGCTGTTCATGTCGAAAAGGTCTGGAGCAACACCGCCAGCGCTGAACCCAATCGGTGCCCATTGATCTGCCGACCACGGAAGACAGAAGTTATAATTCTCATTATTGGGGTCATCGGAAGATCCAGTCTGAAAGGGATTGGAGCCCGATCCTAAACCCATACCTTGCTTGAATAATTGCAGCCACTCAGGGTTGTCCGCTGGGGTTTGATTCCACGGATCGTCGTCACAGTATACAACACAACGTGCCTCCTGTTGTAACATCTCGTCCGTGACGATCTGTCCAGCGGCGCTCATCTTTTGGACGAACTCGCTCAAGCGGGCTGTAAGATACTCGAAAGGTGTTGGGCTGGGCTTTGTCGTAGGACCGTGAGCCGTCGGTTCTGCTCCACAGCTAGGGCTTCCACTGTTATCCATCAAGCGAGAAGCGCTGAAAGGATTCATCCCTGTAGATTCAATGCCTATTAAGTAAGGCGGCATGGCATTTTCTACAGCCAAGGCCACAGGCGGGTCAAGACCCCGACATCCTCGCCAATCCTTCATTGAAGCTCCGTTGCGAAAGTGCTGCGCAATATGGTCATTTCTTTCAGACCACACCGCAAAGTTCTCACCACAGAAGCCGCACCGTGAATTGATACGCTTCACCTCTGACTTCCACGCGTCCATGATTGGTATCATATGACTGACTCCATGTATTAGACGTAAATGCTGAACAAGGTGATCTTTGCGATAGAATGTTCGAAAACCTGACGGTTTCTCCTGGCATGTATTGAACCGATGAGCCTCTATATGAGCCTCTGATGGACGGGGTTCGTCGCAAAAGAAGACGATTGGTCCCATCTATTGGGTCGATGTAGAGAGATCCGGAAGGAGCACAGGTCCACTGTTCTAGGGACAGGTGCAGCGTTTTCTCGTGTCGTGTCCAGTCATGTTTCGTGCGGAATGTATCTGTGCAGAACGTGCACTGAAAAGGCCTTTTGTGTGTTGTCACGCTTTTGAAAGTTCTTGATCGACGGCGGCGCCGACGCCGTGGTGGATCGTTTAGATAGAAGCAACTGAAAGATCCTCCAGAATGGTTGGAACCAAAGCTGTAGACAGATGAACCAGAACTGTTGGATAAACCGGATCCAGATGCGTTCGAGGACACGACCGATTGAGCATCGTTGCCCGCCGATGATAAATATTTCCGTCCTCCACTGTTAGTTAAAGACGTGGGCTCAAAACTACCCTCGGACAGGTCGCCACTTTCACTGCAAGCTACCGCGTTCATGATAGCTTCCAACGGCGCAGGCTCGATTTCCGGGGGCGAGTTCTCCCAGCGGTCAAGCGGGCTCAGGGAGGACCATTGTTCGTGTGTAGTCAGTGGAGACCCGCGCAAGAAATCGACTGACTTGGATGTCGACAAGCTGCTGCTGAACGAGTTGCCACGCTTACGCCGCCTCCGCGCATTTGCAAACCAGGTCGATACCTGAGCGACAGTGAGTCCAGTTTCCTGGGCCAAGGAAATCTTCTCCTGTTTTGTTGGATAGGGATTGTCAGAGCGATGTTTCAGCCATTGCTTTAAGATGTTGACTGTATCACTCGACCAGTGCGATGACGACTTGGAGCGGTGAGACGATCCGAATGCCGGCGTAGGTTGGGATAGACCATCCTGGATTGAAGACACATTTTCGTCCAGAGCAGTCATAGAGAGTACTGATAGTCCTGCGGATTTTGGAAACACTGGGTCGAGGTCAAAGAACATCGAGTCTGACGGCACCGAATCGAACCCCATTGCTCTCTGGAATTCGCTCGATTCCAACTCTAGGCCCAAATCGGGAAAGAAGCCGTCACCTTCCTCGAAACCATGCTGCTCTTTTTGGTTGTACGACATCATCAGTCCATCAAAGAAGATGCTTCGCAATACTGATACCACGACCCGATAAAGAGGCGGACGGCCTTGGAGACATACACCGCCATAAGATCCATCTCGGGAGAGACGATGAGGGGGAAATATGGGTTCCGTGTCACTCCTAGGTGCGCCCTTGTCGTTTCCAGTTCGGGCATAGTCTCCAGCCTGTCGGTCGGTCATTACGGGCTAGTAGTGAAGTACTCCGTAGTAACGTCATTTTCACCCCCTTCATCATGAAAATATATATATTATATATATAGATTTAGGGCTAACTTAGTTTATTTTAGCGGATTCTTAGTAGTTGACTTTTTGTTTGTAAAATATTGATATTTCATGAAAATTCACGACTTTCAGATTTTTTGACTTCTTCGGCTGCCACCACTATTATAGGCTGTACACGCCATCAGATTATTTACAGTCCAATACCATATCACCTATCTTCTAGTTAGAGTAGTAGTAGAGTATCATCCATCCATCGAGTCTTTTGCTTTAGTCTTATTCTTCTTCCCTAGGTCTTTACAGGCAGTAGAGTCCCCTGAGCATCATCATATTCTATATATCCCTCATAAACACTGAGTAGAGAAGAATGTTGAAACCCAGACCACAAGGCCCATGGAATAATTGAAGAGGTGCGAGTGGCCAAGTGTAGACTTGTGCTACATACAACTCCGAACGATCTGTGAATCAAGCTTGCTGCCACCAGGAGTGAAGACACCAATAATAATAAGTAATCTTGGGACGTAAAACGAAGAAGCCACGGAAGTGGCGGAGCAGAAAGTTTAAAATAAAAGGAAGCCGGTTTGAACTTGGGCACCTAGTAGGAAGACTCATGCAAGTGGCCCCGATGTAACAGATTGTCACGACGCAAAACCGCTAAGAACGGAAAGGAAAAAGAGAGGAGAAAACTTCTTGCAATGATTGGAGGGAGGATCAATGGAAAAAAGCTTTGTCCTTGATTGCAATTGAAAAGAGGACATCAACGATAGACAAGAAAACGAGAGCCTCGTACTCTTACGCTTGGAATAACATACCGAGAAAAGAGAAAAGAGATTCGTAAGTTATCTCAACAGTGAAAGAAAAAGAAGTGAAGAAAAGAAAAAAAAAAAAAAAAAAAAAAAGACCGATCCAGCGTAAGATACCTTGGGAGAATGAAAAAAAAAATCGTAATGCACGACTATTTACAGGTGTGAAAAGAATCGAAAAGGCTTAAGACGGAAGAGGGGCCATCACATCGGAAATATAAGGTATGGGCGTCAAGATGCTGCAAATACTAATCCCTCTGAAAATCGCTCTGCTGAAATGCGCCGAATGGTGGAAAAGACGAGATAGAAAGACATGAGAAGACCCATCAATGGTGTTTACGATGGCCTGGAGGGTGGGCGGCATCGCCATGTGACTTTTCTTTGTCTTTCGTCCTCCAGAAATGCATGAGACGACTAAGCCTGCGACCCTTTTTCTTTGCCTTCTCATGTTCATCACCGGGTGGCTTCTCTTCGTAACAGAGCTTGCTCTTCTCTGCATGGGGGCCGACAACTAGTTTTGACAGACTGGCAAGACTCGATCTCTTGGGAGTATTGGACTGGCTAGTGCGGCGGTTCACAGCAGCTGAGAACGACGCTGCTCGGTCACTCGACAGGCGAGGACGCGAAAAGAAAGTCGCAGAGAACCGATGCATAGTGTTGGTCATCGTCGATGCACTGCTTGTCAATGAGGGTACATCTTCAACGGATGCATGAGGATACTCGGGAGACATGTCAGTGCTGTATGATTGGTTGGAAAAGTTACGGTCACTCGTGGATGGTGTGGTGATAGACCGTGGAGCATCGGGTGATGCCCCGATGAAATCTGGAGAGGGGAAAGAGGAGTTCGGCAAAGGAGAACCACCTTGCAGAGAGAGCTGAGGAATGTCACATGCAAAGTTGACCGGGGAAGTTGACGGACGTTTATCGACAGGGAGAAAGCGAGGCGAGACGTCGGGGCTAGGGGGTCCGAGTGCTTTGGGTTGCCATTCATCCTGCTTGATGATCTCGATGGAGTCTTGTGGACGATTAGCGAAGGGATTCACCATGTCGGCTGCTGTAGGCTGGTTTATGGTCCTCTGTTGTTCGTCCTTTGAAACATCCGTGGTAGAAGCTGGCAACTCAGACGATGAATCTTGTTGTATTCCAAGCCCTGTATTTTGCGAAGCTTTTTGGGATTCAACTGGCTGTCGGGTCAAAGTGTCCGAACTAGCTCGACTGCTGACCGATTGCTTGTCCGCATCATCGCCAGAGCGCGGGGTGACCTCATGATCTAAAATTGGCTCATCAACAGCCTGAGGCGATTGGTTGCCTGCAGCCAGAAAAGCATCCTCTTCCTCTTCGTAAAAAACTTCCTCGGTGGCCATTGCGGAATCCGGAGCTAGACGGCTTCCACCCAAGAAGCTACGATCGAATGGGGGCATTTCAGGAGCGCTCTCCGCACGTCGGTGGTAGCGCATTTCAGGACCAACGAACTTGCCACGACGCCCGCCGCTGTACATTCGATTTCTTGCAGCCGAGAAGCCGGTACCCGCCACCTGTGCAGCACCCATATCCGGTGTGTTGAAAGGTCCCAAGGCAGCATCCAGATCAATCACCGGACTTAAGGTGTCATTCTGAACGCTCTGTTCATAGAAGCTTCTGGGCTTCCATGCATTCTCCAGTGAGGAAGAGACATCCGTGTCGGCAGCGAGAGCGCTGGGCTCCGGAGCGACAGGAGCATTGGGATTGGTAGGGCTTCGGATGACGACTATGGCGTCGTCATCAAAATTCACATCCAAACCCGAGCCCAAGTCCGAGTTGGTTCTGGTGATGATGGGTGGTGGACTTGCCGACTTCGCTACCGGCTCCTTTTTCGAGTGATGTCGCTTCGTCTTGCCCTTCAGAATAGCGCCAGCCCAAGATCGTACTTTCTTTTGCCTTTTCTTCGATTTGGAGGACTTCTTTTTCGATGAGGGTGTCGGCAGCGAATCTGAAGAGTCGCGGTGGTCATCGAGAGATGTATCTGAGTACCCATCGTCCGAAGATGAACGTCTGGAGTTGTCAGTAGAGTGGGCATCGTCACCAACGAAACTCTTTCTCAGAGCTGACTCGGGGAACCCTGATATGCTCTTCTTGGCGCGAGCGCGACCGGATGCTGAGAGCGGTCGTTTCGTTTGTGAATCGTCTTTTGCGTTGCTGTACTCGCTTACATCAAGGGGCAAAGATGCATCGGCAGTCCTTGGTCTGGGTTTGGACTTCTGGGGATCCAAAGTTGTCTGGTTATTGGGTACTGGACCACTATTTCTAGCGGTGTTGTCTGGATGAACAGTGGCTACGCTGCCCGAGGTCTCGGAAGATATGGTTGAAAGAGGACGTCTGACAGTAAAGCTACCATCGTTGAAACCTGGTTTCGCGTGAAACGGAGAGTTCCCATCCGACGACAGTAGTGGCGAAGCTGGCGGGGTTGGTCTACCCAGGGTTGTGGCGGAATAAGACATTGGCCTAGCAATCTCATCGTACACACCACGCTCCTGTTTCATATCTGCCGGAGTACAAGGAGCGCTTCCGGCAATGGGTTTTGCCTCGAGCGACTTCGAGATGATCGAAAGGTCCACACTGGAAACCGCCGCAGAGCGACGATGGGCATGAGATCGTCTGTAAGGTGCACTAAATCCAGGCCCAGGCGCTGGAAGTTTAGCAGGCGCTGGCATTGACTTCTCATCATTGTCTTGACTGGCGCCCATGACCCCGGGAAGTACAAGCCGTTCTGCTCCGACGAACTCACTGTGTTGCCGACGATGACCCAGGTTTCGAGGGTGTGGAGGCAGAGCGGGCATTGAAGGTTGCGACGCATGCGCTGCACCTGGGTTAAAAGAGAATGCTGGAAGCGGAGGAGGGGTTGTTTTGATCTCTGGTTCAGCCATCGTTGAACTCTCGGTGTCGTTGTTATCCGCATCTCTCGCTGGGAACACAAAGGGTGGGTTTGGAAGCGGTGCAGGCATGTTGGGGATGCGACGGCTTCGTCCGTAGAATGATGAATCGGTAGGGCTGGAGTGTTGGTGGATGGCTGTGGCCTGTAAATGCAGAGGCAGCGAAACCGAAGCCATAGTGTTTTACTGGTCGCTTGACAGGTGACGAACAGATCCTAGGATCCTTCTCGAAATTATGGTCGCCCAGATGCACAAGACCTCCAGACCGATATGACTTCCCTATGGTGAACGGAAAGCCCGACGCTGTCTGGAGGCCTCTTAACCTCGCAAGAATACCATTGAATTTCCCGGTGGAGGGCCCCAAAGAACCAAACTTGTAAGACCCCGAATAAAGATGACTCTGATAACCACGGCAATCACGAAACCTGGAGTAAATGATCAATCAATTCTCAAGCGACAGAGAATCGAAATGAAGAGGTCGAAACCGGTCGGTATAACTGCAACGGAAGCCAGGAGATTTGTAAGGAACGGACGGCCACGAGAACGGGCCACAGAATTGAACTGGAGAAAAAGAAAAAAGAAAGAATGGAAAACAAAATCGTATGAGAGAGCTAAGGAAGAGGAGGACGGAGAGAAGAAGAAGAGGGAGGTATAGGGTGATAGAGGTGAGAGAAACGAAGGGAGGAGGATGTTTTGAGGAAGCCCGGGAGGAGAGGAGAAGACAAGGCTACGAGAAAGCGCAAAAGACTGCGAGGGCGGAGGAGACAGCGACGTATGGAGCGCAGCAGGGGATGATTGGCTGTGAGGGTGGAGGGGCCGTGGCCGTAGTAGGTACCGTACCGTACGCCGCTGCATCCGATGGCATTAGCACGACGAATTGGAATCGTTCGAGGCGAACTGTTGGCCGCTTCATCGAGTCTACCTCACGGAGAAATTACATTAATTACCTACTCTGTTTCTCTTCCAAACCTGGCCACAGTACATACATCCGGTCGAACAATATTATTATCTGGGTGACACCACATTTCAATTTTCCTTCCTCTTCATTTCACCCCTCTTCTCTGCAGATAGTAGCATATCCAGACTAGGCAAGTCATTTCCAACAACCGTCGGCTTGAGGCGTGCAAAATTGGATGAGTGTAGGACGTCATGGACCCTGCATGGCTTTGTTGCCACTCATAATACGGGCTCAAATCCCTGGTTCAGGACGGCCTGGGCGCAGAGGGAAAACGAAGGATAGTGTGTGTGACACAGAGACTTGTCAATCTGCAAACTATTCTCTTCACTACTGCAGACTACTGCCCGACATCCTCTCAGGTAGGTTGCAGATTGCAGGTTTCCCGGATACACATTCATCCTATCTTGCAGATTTACTTTGGTACGGGGATAGGAGCCTGGAGGAGAGAGGTAAGGATGGGAAAAATGGATCCACGAAGTCTGGGGAGACTCGAGAGGGAGAACCGCTGAGTGGACAGGTCCGACAAATGCCAATTATCTCGGAGAAAGATGCCTGCAGTAAAGTTGCCTAAGCTGGGGCGGTTGGCAAATCAGCGGCCTTTGTGGGGATCGAAATCTCGCTTCAAGGTCTTGGTGGAGTCAGCAGCGCCACAGCCCAAGTGGGACTACAACTGACAACGGGTGGTCCTTGCAACGGCAAACTGTCCTAGTCAGGCACCCTGTCAACTTGTCAAGGTTGAAACTTGAAAGGAAAAAGGGAGACCAACAAGGACGTGTCTCCTAATCATTCATTGAACCCATTGATGGGTTGCTCCTACCGTATCTAGAGCTATGGCCTAATGTTTACTCCGTACTTATCATCAAGATGGCCAGAAGGGTACGGAGTAATTAATCGCCGTCTTACTGTTTCAATTGTCACTTGTGGAACACGCCCTTGTCCGACCTAGTGTCGTACTTGAGAAGCCGGCGGTTCTCCCCCGAAGTTCGAAGTTCGAACTGGTAGGATTGGGTCTGGTCTGGTCGGGA
This sequence comes from Hamigera avellanea, assembly GCA_027569715.1. Taxonomy (NCBI): domain Eukaryota; kingdom Fungi; phylum Ascomycota; class Eurotiomycetes; order Eurotiales; family Aspergillaceae; genus Hamigera; species Hamigera avellanea. The sequence continues at coordinate 38,120 of JAPDKU010000027.1, read as the reverse complement.
ACTCTGGATCCTACCTGGGATATTTCCATCCTGTTCAGCTGATCCTTGTTCAATGTTGACTCCTCAACGGGACGATCAGGAAAATCCTCCCAAGGTTTGTTTCTGATCTTATTTTATTTACACGAATAGCTCAGTACCAAGACTACAGTACAAGTATTTAGTAGTTATCAGTAGTTACGAGCGATATTGCACAATAATAGTGGGTACTGTTGCTATTTTCAAGGCGCTACCAGCACTGCAAATTGCAAGAACTACGCAGCAGAACCACGGCAGGCAGGCACCACTCTGACAGCACAACATGGCTTTCCACCGGCATACACATACATACAGCGTACATACATCATCTTCTGCCAACTGTCATCCCGTTCCACATGAGAATCGAATTCTTCCTATCTTCTGTACTGTAACTGTACTCCATACCCTCGCATCAATGTCCAAGAACCCAAAATGGAACCCCATGCCTTTCTGGCATTAGTGAATGATCCCGTCGCCTTGATTGGGTGCCTTTTCCATGCAAGTCCACTCTCGACGCCAGGAGAACGGGTGTTTCAGTGCATTGCCGTCCCTACGTCAGCGTCCACGTCGGACGATCATGGGACCGTCCGTCCAATAGCCGCTGGCCAGGATCGCCCCTGGCTCTATTTCGAGATATACGGGTAACTGAGACCGTGAGACGAGAATCCACTGCAGCCATTATTTCAAACACCACTCACGAGTACTACTATTTATGTCCACCCAGCTGTCTATCTATCTAATAGTGTCCGATTCATTGTTTAAGATCTGATTCTCAAAAGAACTCACCCGGTCTCAAAAAGCAATGGTATATTGCTTCCATCATTCCGTTGCCATGGGAATTACGAATTACTTGTGAGATGGTTGATTCGACGCAGTTGGGAGCAACGATTGCTGCCATGGCAAAACGAACCACTACAACTACCCTCGAATGACCAAGACAGTGACCAGGTCTTCAAAGACAAGGGTCCCAATTTCCATTGAATGTCTTGAGTCTCTTGGCTTTTCCCTTCCGTTGAAAAACCCGAGGAATTATTCTTCACATCGTCAATTCTCACTCGTCTTGGCTGACTCTAACCACAGAAACACGACCGATAGGGCGATTTCGTCAACCATGGAACAGAGCCTTGGGTCCCTGAAACCACGAATTTCCTCATTTCCTTTCCACACAATCGGTTGGGTCCATAATATTCGGCCCCAGATTTCTGCTCCATCTCTCGGAGTCTACTGTCTCGGGGACCGTAAAATCAGCTCTCGTCCTCCGAGGTCTTGATTTTTTTTCGGCTCAATTTCCGCAAAACCCTCGCGTCTTTTCAGATTGCTTCCTTGGAAGTTCTAGAAAAATGCGCGTGCCATGGAACGGTGGACTGGGAGGGTCCACTTGCTGTTCGAGTTGGGACGAGGACGATATACACTTAGCTGCTTGGGGCCAACATGCCGACCTATTGGTCCACTTGTAAGTCAAGCAGAGATATGTCACATAGTCATTGATTATGTATTTGTTTTTCAGCAGACGGAGAAAGCCGGTTATGATGTCAGTGTTTCTTTTTCTTTCTTAAAGAAGAAAATTCTTGTCGGTGTTCTTCTTTGTCGCTTGCTACAGCCTAACGGTAGAATCGTGGTGACCACGTACTATTCTACTGCCGGATGTTTTCCGACTTCAACCCAGTAGAAGAAGAAATAGGGCGAAGCGATGACCTGTTGATGTCGTCAAGTTGAAAGCAATGTAAATCTATCAGACAAGAGATATATCCAAAGCTTCATGCGTCTTCATCAGGAACGAATGCTTGCAGCAGTCGTCGTTCCATCCAGCCCTTACAAACATTTCTAGATCCTGTATAGCATCAAAGTGGGCCCCTCCCATGATCTTTTTTGAGTTATCAACGCTCCGGAAACCCTACAGCCTCGAACAGCATTCCTGCTCGCTTGCCTTTGCCGTCCCATCCTCTCCGGTAACCAAAACACTCTTATTCACCTCTTGAGTGCTAATCGGCACATCAAGGGCAGGATTACGCCCGAAGAAGTTTACCGGCTTCAACGACACCGTCAACTTCTCCGCCGGCATAACGGGCCAGTCCTCGACCCGAGGATTGTGCGTCGTCCCAAACGTATGCCATATGACGATATCCTCATTGCGCACCCCGACTGGAGCTGGACGGGATCGAATCCACGACGCAATCCCCTCTCCGCCCAGCGACTGCATCGTGTGGTCGCCCGAACTGTACAGTTCGCGGTCGTGGTACCCGGTGACCCAAAGCGCGTGCTCGGCGAATTCCGATCTCTTGAAGTGATACGACGACGGATGCGCCAGGACCATTTGCGAGTAATGCGGCACGAGCTTGTATCCGACCGGACCACCGGTGACGGGATTCTTCACGTTCTCGTTGATGATTTTGAAGACGCGGCCCTTGGCGACGTCCGTATCGAGCGGCATTTCCGTCTCGACAATCTTGCTGACGGTCGTATATCCCACTCCGAAGGGGTTCTGGATGTCGGGATCGTCCAGCGGCATGGGGTGAGATTCCTCCACCATCAGAGAGTTCTTCTGGCCGTCGATCGCCGGGTCGATCCGTAGGGAGAACAGGTGCTGGTGGTAGGGTGCCATGACTCCCGGCGCGACGAGGATTCCGTATGGAACGGACTGCCCCAGGTCGATGGGTGCGGTGGATAAGATGCCCGTTGCGCGGACCTCGTAGTTGATCGATGCGTCTTGGGTGAACTGAAAAGCGAAGATGTACTCGTAGTTGCCGACGGTGATGATCGTCTGCAGGACCAGAATGCGAGACCTGGTCACCACGGCATTGTTTGTGCGGTAATTGGTGTGTTTCCATAGGATGCCATCGTCGATTTCGTGGCAGCATATCACGTTTGGGAATACGATAGGGTCTCCTGCCATTGTGTGATGGTAGCCATCGAAGTACTTGATATGGCCCAAGCAGTCGCATCCTGGAATGTGAAGCGTCAGTCAAGAGCAAAGGATACACGCTCTGTGCTATCTGAAGCACTCTTACCCAGCTTGAGATTGTTCGCATTGACGCCAGCACCGTTGCTGCCCAGATCAAAGGCACCTTTCCGTGGATAAGGTGCTCGACTGTCGCCGTAGGGAACGAACATCTCGGAGAGGGACAGCCTGTAGAAAACGCTGCGGCCGTCGTAAGTTATATCATGGAGTGTTAAACCTTCGCGCTATCATCAAGCATTACGATCAGGTCGAGCTACCGAGATTGAATGTTTGTTGGCACTTACATAGTTGAAACCAACCCTCATCCGCCACTTTTCCCAGGTAAGCAGATTTCCATGTGCCTGGAAGGAAGGGCCTTCTGGCTGGACTATCTGGTAGGTCTTGGTTGTGGTTCGCCGCTCATCGACCAGATCAGGGTGATACTCACTGGACTGGTGGATCTTGTTTCGATCAAACGGTTTTACACCAATCTCACTCAGGAGTCCGACCCTATCGTTCTCTCCTAATGGAAGCGACAAGATCCGTTTCACGGTCAGATCGCCAGACATCTCGACGCAAATATCCAGTGGGTATGCGTAGTGATTGGCGTCGCCATGGCTGTTTACCTTCATGTAAAAATAACACTATATCCCGGCCATGAAATTAGCGAATGCGAATATGCCAAAGTCTCGGTAACCTGAAAATGAAAACCTGCCATTATAATTCTCTCTGCCATATCATTCATCCCATCAGTCCCATACGTCCAAGGTTCAATGCAAACATTCGCTCCGTCAGGGAGCTTTAACAAGCGAATAGCTTCTTGCACCTCCGGTGCCGCAAGGCAAGCGTTTTCAGCGGCCTGCATCTCCGTTGAATCGACATAGGAGTGCTTGCCGGTAAGCCTTTTCTCATTCGTGATCTTTCCCGACTTCAAATCCACGTAGACCTCCCGGAAGTCCGTGGGATCTCCGCAATAGAACTGAACGAGGGCACTCCGTGGTGGCACTGGCACGTCTGTTCTTCCTGAACGTTCAGCCTCCAGGAAGGGGACCATCTGGACTTTTGGTGGCTCGAGCAGAGTCACTACTCTGAAGGAGAGTTTATCGTTTGGAAAAGCCTCCTTTAGATATTTTACAGCCTGCGCAGTTAGTTAGACAAGGGCTTTTTATGTCTACCGACAATCTGCTTGGGCAACTAAAACTCACAAGAGAGATCTCCTGCGGGGAAAGAGGATCGAGAGGATGAGGCGACGGAGACATGCTGATTTTCCTCGGGTTCAAATTCGCTGTTGGGAGTCTAACTGCGGTGGATCTCTGGGATTTCCTACTGCTGTGTCATAACAGAATTGATGAAACAACGTTTGCAACGATAAATATGATGATAGTCTGCGACCCGGATATTTATTTCTAATCGATCAGGGCGGGGTTGCCAACCCTGATGAGCGACTCCACCGGTTATCATTGCACTCGATTATTGTTGCTCTTAAAGGCAGAAGACACTGAACCTTTAGAGGTAGGTTGATGCGGGCATGCATTAGCAACGGATATCGATGATAGGTGAATGCCTCCGATGGGCGATTGCCGTGATAGGAGGAATTGGCCAGTCGTACGGGAGCGTCCACCTGCCGTTGGAGGAGATCCCCTGTTCGCGCTAAGAATGTCACTGGATCTTTCTCACAACATCTGACTTCTTCTTCTTCTTCTTCTTCTTCTTCTTTTTTTTTTTTGTTTTTTTTTGGACCTCTCTCATCCAATATCTTCGCATTTGACCTGGACCAGCACCTTTCCCAGAAGTTTAACATTATAGCAATGAAACATGCAATGCTTCATTATTATAGGAAAATTTGATCAATTTTAATGGGCCAATACGTCATCACTCCGATATAGATTGTTGTACATTTCTTGACTGACATGCAAGCCTCCTACCGCTCCACGTTGCATATGGACATGATATGATCAATCACAAAACTTCTGAGCCAAATCCAAACTCGACTACAAGAAGCGACATGTTCTTCTTCAAATATTGAACCCGAAAAAAAAAGGAACAAGAAACAAAACGCTGGTGATTTAGCAAAAGAAAAAGCCGGGGCAACGTTCATAATTCAAAATCGTCAGAGAGGCGTATAGAACGCACATAGATCGATGGTATGTATCGATAGGTTGCAATCACGTCTCAATCGCTCCAGGGGAAATTGCGAGTATCACGGCCAAGGCAGCGACAATGAGGGCAGCTGTCACAAAGGCAATCATGGCCACACTGCCACGGCTGGCGGGAAACTTCCCTCTGATAATCCAGTGTTGACTCTCGAAATACCGATGGAATCCTATTAGAAGAACGAGTATGGCAACGCCAATGAAGGTCGCACCTAGCGGTTTGCCAACACCTCGAAGGCGGCTAGAATTGGAAGCGACCGTAATAGCAGCGGGATCATATAGTGCAGGCGGAACCAGCGGCGGGAAGGCGCCCGTCATGTCGACATTCCTTGAGCCAGCAGAGGTATTGAGCCGGAAAAGCTGGGTGACTGCGATGCCAATCGAGGCAAAGGCTAGCGATGTCCTCAACCAGGCCAAAAATGTTCGCTCTACAGGGATCGGGGATGTGAGTAGGAACCAGAGAAAATCTCAGCGAGTTTGCCTGAGAGGCAAGGAAGAATTGAAGGCGTACCTAAGGCAAGATGATCTCGAGCAACACTGCCTTTATTTTCCAGCTCCAGGCTTCCAAATTTATCGGCTAGGCGGCTTGTCCAAGAAGAATGTTCTTCTGTAGTTGAATCTGCATGATTGTCGCTGCTTTGTCCTCCTTGTGTTGGAGTGTTTTTTGTGCGGTCAGTCTCCGTTCCAGCATCGCGATTCCTCGACCCGCCCGTAGACTGATAATCCCTCGTTGAGGAGCCATTATTGCTGATAATGGGAGTAGCTTCGTTTGCAGGTCGTGATTGCCTTTCTTCAGAGGCTGGCATGGATTGTGGTGCAACGGATGAAAACCGCTGGCTGGAAGATAAAGGACGACTGCTTATCGCAGAGCTGCTTGACGATGAGGAGGAAATACGACGTGAAAGATCCGATGTGCCATAGTTCTTGGCCAAACGATCACTCGTATTATTACGATATATCTCAGCGATAACAGGCGAGCTCATGATGGCGAGCTCATGAGCTGCTTTGTCTGGCCGATAACCCCCTTGTTCGCGATGTCCAATCAATCCAGGGTCCTGCGGAATGCGGATAGGTGGAGTACTTCCTTAAGTAAAGGTAAATCGCTTTCGTTTCTGATCAACAGAGCCTGAACGTGAGGGGAAATATTCTCTCTGTCCCACATTCGCTGCTATTTCTCTTGCCTCAGGCGCCACGAGACCTGCATCATCTGAAGAGGGCCACAAAAGTCAAAGATCACCACTGAATGGCCGATCATATGGTCAGCTCCGATCTGTCCTCGGCCCACTCACTATTGCTGATCTAACAAAGAGAGTCACGGGCCGCAGGAAGTCGTCACGCTAAACCTATATAGAAACTAGCGCCTTAGGGCTATGGTTCTGGCAGGCGGTCAACTTCGTAGTGGGGAGAACTCATTCTGCCGACTCAGGCCACCTTATGTCATTGTTCTGGTCCATCAGATTCATCAGGTGGCTCTGAAGTTGAAAACAACTCCGTTCCGTCTTATACTCACCATGGCTTCAGCAGATATATCATCAAATAAACCTCCGACAGGCAAGGTTGACTTGTCGAAGAAGCTCCTTGATCTCCGAGCAAACAATCGCAAGACCTCTACGGTCAATTCCCGAAAGCCTACCCCCGTGACCCCTCCTCTCCCTCCTCCTCTCGATCTATCATCTCACAAATATATCCGGCCCATCCGTCGAATCCTCTCACCAAAAGATCACGAAATATTCATCTCTTCTCCGACCTACGAATTAGTCCTTGCCTTCATTTTTGGCCTTTCCGATGCCGTACGGGGCCGTGCCGTCACAGACATCAAAGACACTTCCTCCTCCCCCAGCATAAACAATATCCTTTCGATAGTCGACAATATCAGATCGCTTCTGGATAAGCATCCGTCTCTTGATCAGGGTGGATCACGATTCGGGAATCCGGCATTTCGCTCCCTGTTCGACGATGTCTCGGCGCAAAGTGCGGCATGGCACAGAGATATACTCGGACTGCAGGACCAAGCAGCCATCGAGGAGATCTCTTCATATCTCATTCACTCCCTTGGCTCGCGAGACCGACTGGATTATGGATCGGGTCACGAGCTCAACTTCATGATGTGGCTTCTCTGTCTTCATCAGACCCACATCATCTCGCCTTCGGATCTCCAGATGGTCGTTTTCCGTGTCTACGTCAGCTACATGCATCTCATGCGTGAAATCCAAACCACCTACTATCTTGAACCGGCCGGCTCGCACGGTGTCTGGGGTCTCGATGACTATCATTTCCTCCCGTTCCTCTTTGGTGCCGCCCAGCTCGTGGACCACCCTTACATTACCCCCTTGGGAATCCACAACACGGCAATCTTAGACGAAGAAGGCGACAGGTACATTTACCTAGATCAGGTGCGGTGGGTAGACAGCGTCAAGACGGTCAAGGGTCTGCGATGGCACAGTCCCATGCTGGATGATATCTCTGGAGCGAAAAACTGGCTCAAGGTGGAAAGCGGAATGAAGAAGATGTTCGTGAAAGAGGTGCTCGGAAAGCTGCCGATTATGCAGCATTTCTTATTTGGCAGCCTTATCCCGGCCGCTCCAGGAATGGGGGAGCGCAGCGAGAGCGGCGACGATGAGATCGAAGCTGCCGCTGCTGACCATTCCCATCCAAACCATCGTCATACAGACCACTTTGGCGATTGCTGCGGAATCAAGGTCCCAAGTACGGTGGCAGCAGGTGCAGAAATGCGGAAACGCATGGGAGGATCAGGTCTACGGCCGATTCCGTTCGACTAAGGAAGCTGTTCTACGGCCTCTTTTTCTCATGGTCTTGGTTGGAGTTTGGAAAAAGGAATCTCCGTTGAATCATTTATGAACTTTGTGCGTACATACAATAGGCGGATAGTCGATCTCAGGACTTGCCTTGTAGGATCTAATGCGATGCATCAAAGGAAATGCAGCTCAGCAAATGAACTCTCCCTATATACGAAAACTCATAACCCCGTAGCCATCGAAAGCCAAGCAAGCAGCACGTGAAAAAAAAAATTGGGCAAAAGAAAGAAGCGAGGAACAGAGCTGCTTGTAAATGCAAACACAATAGCTAGGTAGAGTGTTGCAACAATCATCTACACATCCGTCTTCCTCACACTACCCGGCCTGGAGGCAGGTACTTCTCCCGTCCCCGCCTTCTGATTGGTCGACAGCTACTTCGCCGGTCCCGACGTCCGGCTCCGATGTCACCCAATGCTTTCCATCCCGGGGCGGCTTCGACAACGTCCGAATTCGTGCGTCACCATCTCTTAGAAGCCTGAATCACTGACGCTTTGTTCGGTGGTCGGGCCCAATGAAATCGACCAGAAGATAGAGAAAGATCGGAAAGAGCCAAGAGGAATCCGTAAAGGGCCTTGTGTTTTTTTTTTTTTTCCTTCGCTTGGCCGACGGCCGAAGCAAAACCTACCAAGCTAGGTCGTTCACACCTCCATCAGGTTGAAGCATAGGCAATCATGGCCCCCGGCGACGAATACGCCGCTGCCGGCGGTGGCGGCAAGCTCAAGCTGAAAGGCTCGAAAGTGAGCGAGGGCCGAGTGGAGAAGAAAAAGAAGAAGAAGGAGAAAAGGAAGGAGAAGGAAGACAAGGAAGGACGTGAAGATTCAGATACCACTGCCGCTGCTGCGCTGGCCACTACTTCCGGCTCGCCTTCAGCTCGTGGAACCCCGGGATTGGATGAAGAAGGACAAGAAGGAGGAGGAGGGTCGGTCGCGAAGACCGAGGCGGAGAGGAAGTATGAGGAAGTCAGGAGGAAACGGGTATGTTCAAAATGCTCTCAAATTCTGCAATATGTTATTCTTTGTTGTTGTTTTTCCTGGTCTCGCACTTGGTGTTATGAAATTGCAAGCTGATTGTATTGTGTAGCTCCAAGAAAGACTCAGACGTGAGGGCATCAAGACTCACAAAGAGCGCGTGGAAGAATTGAACAAGTACCTCAGCAGGCTGAGTGAGCATCACGACATGTTAGTTTCCCCCTTTCTTTCCATTTTCGGCATGTCATTTTTTACTGTCGTGTTATACACTATATCTGGTCAACCGTGTCTGACTTTTTTTTCTAGGCCGAGAATCGGACCTGGTTAAATGCATCTGAGGTTCTTCTTGTTCTTCTTGCTCAATCATTTATGGTGTCTTTTCTATTTCCTTTCATCAAATCTAGCATTTTCTACTCTAGGACATATTTCTTGTGAACCAAGGAGTGAGTCTGGTCCGAATCAGCTATGGTGGCAATAGCTCTATCTATCTCAACACAGAAATCATATTACTTCTATAAGCACTTTAGGAACTCTCGTATCGAATAGTCTTTAATGTCAACCTGTAAGCGAGCCTTGCGGTCTACCTAACGCCGTTGGAAGTCAACCCAACCACACCTGTGAAATGTTTCCACGTGAGCGGGAGCTGTTTAAAGTTCAGGAGGTTAATGATCAACGGCCCGCCGACGCTCTGTTCATTCCGGTTACCTGTGGCGCTGGCACTACTTACTTACTAGGGCGAGAAAATGCACTGATATTACCACTCTAGACCCTCTATACTTTACACAATCAATAAAAAAATTGATTTTTAAAAAAGAAATCCCACACCCGACGTGGGGGTCGAACCCACAACCTTCAGATTAGAAGTCTGACGCGCTACCATTGCGCCAGCCGGGCGCTGGTTGTGGTCTGCGTTTCCCCTTTGTGTTTTTGAAGGCTCCCTTCCTGCACAAGACGATTAAAACCAGTATAGATGCGACGAACCTGAAATCTCCACTATTGTTGCTAACTTCAAGCTCAAATAAGCGAAGTAGGAGGGGAATATATTTTGCAGGATCAGGTATCCAAGGTACTTTTAGAGCTTTTCCTTTCTTTTCTTTTTCCACCCCTCCCCCCCCTTTTTTTTTCAAGGGTAACGATTGCTCGACCGATAAAATATATATTTTTATTAAACTAGCTGGGCTACTACTTGTCTATCGGACCATCTACTATACTGCAGTATAGTTAGCTCGAATACAATCAGGAAGACCAATCGATAATTATTAAGACGACCGGGACATGACAAGGTAGATATGCAATGCGAATACGAAGAAAATATATTTCCGGAATGGAATACACATCTTGCGATCCTAAGATTAGGGTATGTATAATATATATATATTCAAGTCCTGGGCTTTGTGAACTTGCTCCAGGACAGACGGCAACCGGCCAGAGGCCGCTGCGGTCAAGTCTATCCAAAATAAGATAGAAGCAGATAAATCACATCGTTGCAATGGCCAAAAAAACCAGTCGTCGGAAGGTTGTGGCCGATTATCGTCCCAAAATCCGTTCGACAGACAGAAACCTCAGACACCTAATGTTGTAACGCCATGCATATGACACCGGAAACGTGATGAAGAGAAACCGAAACCGACAGAAAGCCCCAGCCCAATATAGGAAATCGTATAGATTCGAAAGGATGATGTAGATGAACGAGAAAGACAGGACGAACACCGCGCTAAGTCAACTGCCGAATATCGCGACGGAGGATGAGGAAAGGATGCCCGACGGGTTCCTAAGGGTCCTCATACGCCCTTGATGACGGTGGTGCGCTCGCTGTTCAGCTTATCGGCGTTTCGAGCGTGTGATTCCTTCTTGCAGTCTTCCAGGCCACTACACGAGTGAGCCTCGAGCATGCGATGCTTGGAGCAGAAGTGGCCATGGCAGAAACTACAGTCTCCCACAATCCGCTGTGCAGCTTCCTTGCAGTCCTTGAAGTTGCAGCGAGGCTTGCGAACGGGAGCCATGTTGATCGGGACGGAGGTTATATATCGAGCAAGCTGTGGTCTTGAAGATGCTCTGGAGAAGACGCTATAGATGGGGAATTAAGCGTCGCAGGTGGTGGTATGATAGAAGAGGAGCTTGGCAGCGATGCTAGGGCGAGCCGGACGAGGAGATCAAAGTAGCAACGGTAGATCTAACGACTGATCGAAGGCTCTTGAACAGATGCGAGAGGAGGAGGAAGGAAGTTCGGCGGGAGGTGTCGAGAGGGTAGATATATAGGGAGAGACGAGGTTCTGAGGTACGGCAAGGGAACCGATAATCGGAAGGGACGGGAGACGGTAACGAGGTGAGGAAGGGAAAAGGAATCAAGTGGCAGGGGGCGAGAGCAGAAGTCAATTTAAAGCAGGATGAGACGGATGAAGGAAAGGAAAGGGAAGGGCAGGTGCTGAGTCACCGACGCGACAATCCGATTCAGGATGGGTTGGGGTGACTCGGGTAGGAGAAGCATGACTGACTAACTGCAGTAATACCTAGTTAGCTAACCTTAGCACTTGGGGATGGACAGTGACGGAATGGGAGCGACGTGGTGGAGGCAAATTGGGTGGAGCTGGTCCCAGAAGCTTCGAGGGAAGGTGCGGGAAAAGAGCGACGGTCCGGATGCAGAGAGAACCTCGCGGATAACGCAAGATGCAGCACGAGGCTTACGCTGGTGGAACCCCCAGCAAATGCACTGCAGAACAACTTTTGTACTCCATGTTGATTCAGTGTCATTCATTGTCTACGAGAAGACGAGACAAAATATCTATGGACGACTACGGAGTACTCCGCAAGTAATTGCAATAGTATGGGGGGAAAGCGTAAGGCGGATGTCCGCGCGTCTTTGTTCAGCATTCAGCATTAAATCAATTGATCTACATTGAAGGAGAGAAGCCAGAAGGACAGAGAGTATAGTTAGAATTAGAAAGAAAGGAGACTATCGACTCTTTCCCTGGTCTTCTGGCCGTTGTTCCCTAGGATGGAAACGAAACGGTGCCGTAGTCGAGATCAGCTTAGCTCAACGGTTCTGATACGGGTGTTGCCGAGTATTATTACCTGGTGACTCGTGAGACATGGCAATGATGGCAGATTGAGAGGAAAGAAGCAACGACTGCGTGGCCACTGGCCACGGTACAATTAACTTTTTTTCTTCTTTGCCTGTCTCCCTTTGAACCGACTTCCTAACCATGAGTCCAAAGTTCAAAGTTTTCAGAGCCGTACCAGCGAAGAAGTTACCAGGCTTTGCAACCAGTTTCCATCCGTGACTGACCACGAAGCAATGCTAGTATGGCGGCTGACGCCCCAACTCAAGGACTCTGCCCGCTCTCTAAAGGCGCTCTTAAGGCGGTCGGCGGGCGGTTCAGGGCCAGCAAAAGGATAATATGCAATGCACGCGACCTCGGCGCCATCTCATTCTCCAGACACAAACCCCCTAAACCAAGTCCATCCACCATTGAAGAAACTCTAATCGTCACCCTATCGGTAAACCAAGGCAGGATTGCCAAGGGGTCTTGTCTGTGCGCACTGCGGTGTAAGAAGTAGGCTTTCGCATCACCACACTGCTCCCCCAACCTTTCAAACAGTACTAATAAACCAGCCTGGAACTATCGACGGAGATGAACAATGTTAGGGACTATTCAAGGAGTATACGGCAGGAACATGGCCTGGACCATTTCATTTGTCTCCAGCCTCGGCGGTAGCTCACGTGATTTATGGCCGGCACCTGGACTCTGGTGGTCTCTGCCTGAGCCAGTGCAATTCCACCACGCGGACTAACTTAGATTGAGCTAGCTACTCCTCATTCTTTACGAGTTATTCGGTCTTCACTTGTCGGCATCGTCGCTGGGATAACGACATCCTTCAACAATCGTCGTGGCGTGCCAGATATTTCGGTCGCTCTGATCTTCTAAGTTCTGCCTCTGTATGTCGTGGCGAAATAGGGGAAGCTCGGCAGAACTACGGCATTCTGACTCTGTATCCTGGGCGAACCAGACTTGCGTCGTATCATCCTATTTTCCCAATTTTTTCGCTTTCCGCAACTACCGGTGTTCCTGCAAGCGGGAGGAAATAATAAGCAAAAGGACGAAGGTTCAAAAGAAGGCCCCCCAAAACATGGTGCTGTATCACACGAAAGCACAGAGTTGTCTGGTCCATGAATAGTTAATCAATGCGCGGTGGACTCGGCCGGTGACGAATCTTTTGTCGTACAGTATCGCCCAAGCTCCGCGAAAGCTACCAGCCAACACTTCCGTGGTACGGAACAAGTTCGTTAATTACTCGTTAATTCACTTACTGTAGGTAGGCTGCTCGCTGATTGACCCTTGTCCTTGTAGATCGAGGAACCGAAGCACCTAAAAGGCTACCAAATTACTAACTAACTTAGCCACCACCACGTATCTCATGCACATTGGGATTCTTTGTCCCTTAGCATGATCATCTTATCCAGTATATTTTATAGTTACTAGTGAAATAAATGAGCAGTCTGATTACCATTTCCTTGTCTCTATTCAATGATAATTCTTCTCACACCATTTTCATATAGCTGCATCTATGATATTGTTACACAGCAACTAGGTCGCATGCATCTTTCACCGTCCGTGCTGCACATACATATGTACGGTGGTGCACTCCAGAGCTCCTTCCGACATATGCTTGCATGAGACCTAGATACTCAATTGGAAGGACCGTTTTCGCGTCCTGCTCAATTCCTGGTTCTCGTTATTCCTCGATATTTTCCCCTCAATGTTTCGGGCAGACATATTACTGTTCTAATCAATGCATTACCAGCCTCCTCAACCGGTGTACCTTACAAGGCTACAACTATCTTGTTCCACCAGCTGCGGCAATGATAGGCAGCGCTAACGTGACGATGATTAAGTTCGACCAGACTCGACGAAGTATGATCCGCTATTATTGAAGATATGCTCATACACGAGGTAGTACGTACATATCACCAACTGACCGACTACGTGGATTGGTGAGGGGAAACCGTCGATGAGTTTTACTGTACTGCCTACCCCACACCAGCAATCGGTGGGGTTGAACAACAAATGCTGTCCACGCAATAAGTACAGTAGCTAACTTACACTTGATAGAGGTTCTACGGTTACCCACACGGTAGTTGCGCTGCGACTTGAGGTATTATTATGGTCTATTCCACGACTCACATAAATCACACACCGCCTCTCTTATCATGGAAGCTTGATGACTTGTCATGTGGCCAACGGTCAGTCGATCTCGAGACGTGGCAGTGACTCGAACCACTCTTTCATTTATTTTTCGGCTCCTTGCATGCATGCCCTTTCGGAAATAATTGATATGGGGGGGGTCCTGGTTGGTTACATGCCCGATATCATGTCGAAGGTGTCGCGTGTTGATTTCAAGAGACCAACTTCGGTCATCGGAATTGCTTTCCATTCCAAGCAACTGACAGGCTTGGAGAATGTCCCTCTGGAAAACTGGCGAAGAATGTGAGTTTTGAATGGAAATCAATTATAGCTATCTACGTATCATGTCATCCGCTCCAATGTCACGAAAAGCGTGCCTTGGGCTCATGGCATGAGACCAAGAACAGGCGGCACAACCCCAAAAAAAAGGACGAAAACAGAAACGCCTTTTGCCAGTCAAATGTACCAGACCAACACCCTTGCGATCGGAAGAACAGCACAAGAACAGAGCAATCAACGAGATGAAACAAGAGCATTGTGTTAGAAAAGCAGTTGAAGAGACCGACTAGACACCCACATCCCCCTTCTCTTTCCCAGCGTCTGGGTCGAGATAGTCCTCCCGCTCTGCAGCTTCATATTCGCCCACCAGATCCATAACGACGGCTCTTGCTTCGTCGAATTCGCCCAATCCGTCGGCAAACGGCGCCTCCTTCTTGTACTGCTCCAGGAAAGCGTTTCGCTTCCGTAGCCGGTCGTACTGCTGGACGATTCGCTTGAACAGGGTTGCAACGGAGGTGTGGTTCGCTAACATTAGACCGCTGACACGATGCGTGTTCTGCAAGTACGGCGACTTCTTCGTGAGCGCCACCTGGATGCTCGCCGGACCCCATGGGATGAAAGATGCTAGACGGCGCTCGCGAATACGAAGAAGAGACTTGTGCACGTCCGTCGGATCCGCTTCGCCCTGGATGATGTTGAGAATACTGATGTAGCAGCTGGATTTGCTGGGATTGATCGAGACCATGCGGTTCTTGGGTTGCAGGAGGCGACGCATGACATCCAAAACGGTGGTCTTTCGAACGGTCTTGGCCTGTTCAATATTGTCGCCCGTAAATGGCGTGTACGAGGTGATCAGGAAGTGGCTGCGGGGAGTGGGGATGAGGGATGCGATGATTCCAACGAGGTCATTGTGCATGTATCCCGGGTAGCGGAGGGTAGTAGTAGACGCAGACATGACGGTTGAAACCTGGACGGGGTCAGATTAAAATCATGTATTTTCTTGGTGCGGAGAAGACTGACAAGTTGGTTGGTCTGTTGGAATGAAGGCTCCTGGACGTGCAGTCTGTCTGCAACGATCCGCGAGAGAGCGCCATTGTCCAGAACAACCTAGTGCACAGTGAGCATAGATCAGACTGGCTGCTGCGGCTATGGAACTTACAACAGAGTCCGCATTCTGTGTTAGCCTTCTCATGGCGAGTAAACTGTTGTACGGGTTGACCACAACGTCCGCATACTGGGTATCGGGGAACACCGAATATGTTTGGATCAACTTCTTGGGAAACCGGTCATTCATTCGTTCCAATATGAAACTTCCCATTCCTGAACCCGTTCCTCCCGCGATGGAATGTAACAGCATGAATCCCTATGTATCGGTCGATGATAGTCAGTCAAGAGAGCTCCCCGCGCGGAATAAAACTCGAGCTGCTGCAAAACACTTACCTCTAGAGAGTCACTTCCATCGGCTTCTCGATCAATCATGTCGAATATTTCCTCCTGCACCGTTTCACCAGCAGAATATCCAGCGCCCCAGTTGTTTCCTGCACCAATACCCTGTTGCCCGATGAAGAAGTTTTCCGGATTGTAAATGTTTCGGTACGGACCGGATTGGATACCATGGAGAACCTAATCAGCGCATAGGCTTAGCCAAAATGTACCGTAACGATTGGACTAAAGGATGGTGTCCTGGATGCTCGATGTGGCAGATTCCGTACCCTAGGTTCTAAGTCAAGGAGGATAGCTCGTGGGATGTATCGGGTGTCATCACTCTGTCAAACAAAAGATCAGCCAACAAAACCTCCTTCGCTGTTGCATGGCGAGCTATTTCTCCGTACCTGATAGAAGAAAACATCTTTGCGGTCACCACCCTCGGTCGCGAATTCCTCCAAGTTCCCATCCTGGCTGATCCCATGTTCCAGACATAGTTGCTGCCAGAACTGGCTTCCAACTGCAAACCAGAAGCATCAGCATACCATACATGTTATAGAGATCGTTGCGAGGAATCTTGTTCGTGGAAGTTGAGGGCGAGGGCGTATTGTTGGTGCAAGGGCACGATTGTATCTCTTCAAGCTCGACATACCGTTGTTGCCGCACTGGCCGGCTTGGATTGTGATGATTTCTCTGGATTCCAGACCAGTATGAGCAAGGACGGTAAATTGAATAGAATAGAGCAGGTCAGGAAAATATTATTCAGGATTGGAGCTGCACATACCTAGGCATCTTTTCTTGACCGCAGAAAGTGGTCGAGATGAGCTACGCGTAGCGCGTATCCGCGGGGAAACTTTCAATGTAAGTTACTCCGTAGCGGGGCCACTCAGGTGAGTCGGATAAAGGCGCAGTGTGCACTCGTGCTCTTATCGCACCAGGACCACTACGACATGCAATTCTCCGTTTGAAGAGCCAAGACTGACTTTACAAGCAGAGATACAACCAGACTCAAAAAGATGAGCTTTGGTTTGTTACTAACTAGGTTTAGGCAAACATGGATTACCCGCCTCTCTGCCCAATCCTCACTTGGATATGAGGCTGCTACATCCATCCATAAGCAGCATTTCCTAGCGAGCCTCGAAAACAGAACATGAATGATAAAGGTTACCGAGTCGACTCAATATGCATATGCAGTCAAGAGCGGCTGAAGAAAGCATCGGAGATGTGCATCACGAAGTTGCAGCGAAGATGAGGTACGATTTTGATGAAGACTCGTTATTCACCCACTGTTCAGAAACCAGCTTTGCAAGCGGCTACAAGCATGCCAGCACCGGCGGCGACACCATCCACGATTCTCACGCTGTTGCCGCGTTGTTCACCATAAGCCTTGACGCATCCCGCTCTCACTGCTTCCTCCATGCCAGCCATACCTGCACATCCCATGCAGATAGCGCTAACAGGGCTCGATGTGTTTTTGATAAGCCTCTCCGTAGCATCAACCATCCGCCTCCTCACTTCTTCGGCAGGGGTGCTATGCAGTTCAACTGCTGTCAACCCAGTAGTTTCCACTCCGGCGAACCGCATGGTCTGGCCTTCCGGGCCACCAGCGCCGACAAGCATATCCCTGACGGCTTTGCTGAGCTCGGCCTCCCAAACCTTCCCCGTGGACACAATGCCGAAAGTGTCTTGAGCTTGGCTCTTACTGAAATCCCGATCGCTCCGGAGATTGAAGCAGCTGGTCAGAGTGAGGGACACTGCCACGCTGGCTTCAAAGATACCCGTCACGTATTTTCCTCGAGACTTTGTCGATGACGAACCCGCTGACTGCGATGCTAGCCCGGGTTTCTCAATCTTCTCTTTCAGCATACCGACAAGCGGATGAGCTGAGTAGCAAGCGACGAGGAACGCGTCGTACTTTGGTATCAGTGGCTCCACGAATGGCATGCAGTGCAATGCGGACTTCACCGAGACTTCGCCGGAATTAATGCTGGGGACGCCATTGAGGACGCGCCCATCTGGGAGGGATACGGACTCGTTCGAAGGTGCCGTGAAGTACTCGAATTGGATGTCGGTATATCTGAGACCTTCGAGGATTGGTTTCAGAGCCTCGGTCATGTGCGTTGATGTGTTCGGGTTGATTACCAGGATCGAAAATTGATCTTCGTTTGTTAAAGCCATTTTGGGTGGTTTCAGTTAGTATATACTTCGGAGGGCACGAATCAAAAATATCCCGCTCGAGAGAGAAAAGTAGTTGAGTTGGATGATAGACATAAAGGTTTTAGAGTCACATCCTCGTGTGATATGTCGTTAGTCTATAGATAGTAGTCAGTCCATCGAGTAATCGAAAATAGCGGGGACGCACGCCAAGCACATAATGGCATTTAACTCGAGCTCTATCCTAAACCCACTCCTGGTCTGTGCTCACCTTGTTCTTCTGAATGAATTACTATTCAACTACGCAATGTGTATTTCACAGTTGTTCGATACGACGAGCCTCGGTGGACTTTAGAAGGAATACTTGCGTCGTACTTCGTACCCAAGTTAGAGGTTGTCAGCGTAGCTGATGTTGAAGCCGAAGCAAAGGCAAAAGTAAAAATTATGGCTTCTTATCTCCGTGCTGACGATTCCGATGACGGCTGCTTCTGATTATCAATCCAATGCCCCCCGCTATATTTACCCCGCACACAGGTCAACCCAAAACACTCGTCGTCATCAACACACCACGACAACACGCACAAAAAAGCATTGTTTCTTGAAGTGTCTCAGGATGCCTCTAATTGCGCAGAATGTGAAGCCGAGAGTGATCCTCGGTTTGATGACCTTTGGACCGGACGAGGCCAGCGGTGCGCGCATCACATCCCTCGACGAATTCAACAAATGCCTCGACTACTTCCAGCAGCAAGGATACAACGAGGTCGATACAGCCCGCATCTACGTTGGTGGTCGCCAGGAAGCCTTCACAGCCCAGGCGAAATGGAAGGAGAGAGGTCTCACGCTCGCCACGAAGTGGTACCCCAGGACGCCCGGTGCGCACAAGCCCAACGTTTTACGCGAGAACCTCGAGCTGTCTCTGAAAGAGCTGGGCACGAACCAGGTGGACATCTTCTATCTTCACGCTCCTGATCGCTCGGTCCCGTTCTCAGAGACACTCGAGGCTGTCAACGAGCTGCACAAGGAGGGGAAGTTCGTACAACTGGGCCTGAGCAACTTCACGGCCTTCGAGGTTGCGGAGATTGTCACCCTGTGCAACGAAAGGGGATGGGTCCGTCCGACCATCTACCAGGCCATGTACAATGCCATCAGTGAGTCCCCCATCCAGATCAGATCGAGTGGAGAGATGTTGATTGACTGACTTTCCAATCCACCAGCACGCTCAATCGAAACCGAACTGGTGCACGCCTGCCGACGCTATGGCCTTGACATCGTCATCTACAACCCGCTCGCTGGCGGACTCTTCTCCGGAAAATACAAAACCAAAGATATACCCGCTGAAGGCAGATATAGTGACACGTCAGCCACCGGTCAGATGTATAGGAATCGCTACTTCAACGACGCGACGTTCGAGGCTCTCAGCATCATCGAGCCTGTCGTAGAGAGACATGGGTTGACGATGCTGGAGACCGCGCTGCGCTGGGTTCACCATCATTCTGCACTCAACATGAAGGAGGGTGGTCGGGACGGCATTATCGTCGGCGTGAGTAGCTTCGCACAGCTCGAAGGTAACCTGCGAGACGTCGAGAAGGGACCATTGCCCGAGGAAGTAGTCGAGGTATTGGATAAGGCGTGGTTGATCACTAAACCAACTACTCCGAACTATTGGCATCTGGACCTCAAGTATACGTACGACACCCAAGAAGCACTCTTCAAGCCGAAGCCGAAGCCGAAGGTCTAGACTCTAGGGGGGCAAAAAAGGCTAGTTAGTCGCTGACTGAGCAAGAATATAAGTACTTTTGAAGCCATGTATCTGCGCGTAAGATTGTCGGCACATGCAATATCATCGACTGACGGTTGCGATGCAAATTGCGGTCGCTTGAATATGAATATGTACGTACCTATATTCTCGAAGCTACCTGCCGATATGTACTCCGTATTTCGTCGGGAGCGAATGCCGATTGCCACTATGGTGATTGGTGAGATCCAAACGGCGATTTGTAATGCCGATGAATCGCCGAGTTGTAACCTTTGGATCGCCAGTCCTTTTTGCATGCAGCATATCCCGCTCCGCCGCCAAGCCGAAAAAAGGCACAGACCTTTACAGCCCAATGGAAAAGCGAATAAATGAAAAAGAACAGGAACCATGAAGAAAGGAAAGGTGACTGCTGGAGAAGAAGATGCCAGCAACCAGGTAGGTATTTTTGACCATGTAGCCTGTGATGCCGAATGAAAACCGCTTCCAGTAATGTGTAATGTGAATTGTGTATACCTCCTGATGGGGCTCGCAAAGCCAATACGGCCACTAGCCGTTATGTGGAACGGGGCAGCCCAAATAGAACAGATTTTAGGTAACGGGTTCCGAGTTTGATTGACTTAAAAAGGCATTAGGGCGGCCTTTCGGTGAATGTGGCTGACATCGTGAAGAAAAATTTATGCTTCCAAGCTCAGCAAGGCCAAGGCGTGGTAGTTGGTTCTTTCAATGATGATTCAAAGCCGTTCCCCTATCACCGGATCCCAGCTCGTGTTTAAGATCTTCTTATTATTCAATCCCGCGGTCTGACCGACCAATCGAGATACTTATCATGAGTGAAGACTATGCCTTATCAACGAATACGATCCCACAACAATGCCGATTCTTGGCCCCCGGACCTCCAAGCGGGGACTGTGTGGCTGCCACTGACCAGAACATAACCCAAGCTCAGTCAGGGGAAGATAGTGACGGGTCACAGGCAAGCACAGAGGTCTGTCAAGTGCGGATACCGCTTCCTCCGCAAGAGCTGTCGAAACATGATAAGGGATGGAGGCGAATAGTCCGCAACTTTACCCCTTCGTATGTCAGCCCATGATCGTGATGTGTTTTCTTGCGGGAGTAAGTTCTAATGTCAACTGATAGATGGTTCTCAGTGACTATGGGGACTGGCATGGTCTCGACACTCTTCAACACTTTACCTTATAATGGCCGTTGGCTGTACTGGATGTCCGTCGTAATCTTTGTCCTTAATATCTTCCTTTTTGCAGCAGGCTGCATAATTAGTATCCTTCGGTACATACTCTATCCGGAGACGTTTAAGGCAATGATTACCCATCCGGTGCACTCCATGTTCATGGGCACATTTCCTATGGGATTGGCGACTATTATCAATATGCTTGTCTTCGTCTGCGTACCGGTCTGGGGTGAATGGGCCAAGCATCTTGCATGGGCCTTGTGGATATTCGATGCCTGGGTTTCTGTCGTGAGCGCTCTGTCGCTTCCATTCTTGCTGTATGTGGAAGGAGCCCCCAGATGTGATGGTGTCTCATCGTAACTGTTGCTTCTTCTGGTCGACCGTTCAACTGACTGTTTGATTCTCAGGATGTCCTATGGGCATGTCACACAACTTTCTTCGATGACCGCCGTATGGCTCTTGCCCGTCGTTACCTGCACTGTTTCTGCTGGAACCGGTGCCATCGTGGCAGACGTCCTGCCCAATGCCGAACATGCGCTGTGGACTATCATCGTGAGCTATGTCTTGTGGGGTATTGGTTTCCCTCTCGCCATGATGATCTATGTAATTTATTTCCAGCGACTCACGTTTCACAAGATCCCACCAAAGGAGGTCATTGTGAGCGTTTTCTTGCCCATGGGCCCTGTGGGATCGGGCAGTTATTCGTAAGATACCCTTCTCTGTTGCTTGGTCAAACCTCTCACTAACGAGTTCTTTCACGACGGATCAGAATCATGAGGCTTGGAGCCGTTGCTCGGGAAGTATTTCCGAAGACCGGTTCACTCGACAACGTCGGTACAGCAGCCGCGTCTATCCTCTATATCAATGGATTCATGATTGCGCTGATTCTCTGGGCCTTTGGACTTGTTTGGCTTTTCTTTGCTTCGGCGTCCATTCTGAGGTGCCGGCATTTCCCATTCAACATCGGTTGGTGGGGTTTCACGTTTCCCCTTGGAGCATATGCTATGGGCACTTGCCGCCTCGGTAAAGAATTGCCGTCAGTGGTTTTCGACGTTCTGGGGACTGTAAGTAGTTATTCTCACGTAAGAGAATCGTGACATGGTCACTGACCGGAACTTGCAGATTCTCTCCCTGTTAGTCGTCATTTTATGGATTGTTGTTTCCATCGGAACGCTAAAGGGCGTAATTTCGGGGAAGCTGTTCGTCGCCCCTTGCCTTGCGGAAATGAATCGCAAGCAGGATGAAGAGAAAGGAACAGTAAAAGCTGCATGACATCTCAGAGCGATTTAGATTTTATGTTCTGTTATGTTAAGATATGTATTGATGCGACCATGATAGCGAACGTGCTGTAGATACTCCCTTAGATCAGTTGAAGTTCGTGTCCATGTTTACTTACTAATCCCCGCAGTAGCGCGGATCTGCACCAGGAGGTTGTCGATCACTGTCTTCTGTGGAGGATGACAGGGATGTCGCACGACCGGATCTTAATAATAATCTCCGCCACTGGCGGGTATGTCAAGTTGTCAACACTTTCTGTGATTATTGAAAGCTGATTATGCGGCAACCGAGAAGGCAATTCGGTTGCAAGGACCGACTCATCTTGCCTACCTTAGGTAGTTAGCGTCTATACCTACCGAGGTAAGCTTCGAAGTACGGGAGACAGAAAGAAGGGGTGTCCGTTGACCGTGCCTTCCACTTTGCAGCTCCCCTGAGTCCCCTCAAGTCGATGAAAATTGCTTATCACATGGCTCAGGAATATCTGCGGTGCAAGACCGAAGGATGCACTGAACCTTGTCCCCCTTACATGAGGTCCAAGTCTAGGCCATCTAGGCCATCCTTCACAACAAAAGTCCTTAACCAAGACTGCTGAATCAGTGCCACATTCTGGAGATGTTATCTAAAAAAAAGACGTTGGTTGGGAACTTGGGATCAGCCTTACTATCCCTTGCCCACGTTGTGTAACCTCCATGAACTGTTCTCAGTGTTCTGTGACATGAATTTATCAAGACTCAGCACGGTTTGATTTGGAATGTTGGTTGAAGTCCTATGAAACATCCAGAGATAGCGATAATAGCTATCCAGGCCTGGGAGTTGAGAATCTAGCTTCCACCACCATCATCACCCCTTCCTTCCTCGGTGTCCCCTCGGGTACTACTCTATCAGTCCTCGATCCCACCATGGCCTTCGGCTAACAGGGAAAAAACACCCTGTGCTTGGAAAATACCACAGTATCGCCTTATCGCCCAATTTTCGGTTCCCAACTTCCCGATGAACTGCGTCTGGGGCTTCCAAGACTCTTTGCATCAGGTCGCGTCTGGACCTTGACTTTGCATCAAGGGACTGGCATTCCGCTATCACCGTCGGTGCTGATGGGCTCGTTGTCACTCTCAAGTGAGTGTTCCAGATCATTGGAGAGCTGGATCTGGAAGGTTGCATCTCTGTTCAACCTTGGCATATCCGGTTCTCGAACTCTGTGCTATACCAAGGAGACTAGGTAGAGCCTCGACAGCACGAGCGGTTTCTCCGCATGAGAAGCGACCGCCATTGTCGCCAAAACCAGTCGACGTGCATCGTGAGGTTATTAATACACCAGGATGTTAAAACCCAGCATGGCGGCTCTAGCTGAGCTCGAAAAAAAATTACTTCAACTATCTTTGTCGCCGCCTATCCTTAGCGCCCTAGCACAATGTCTATGGTAATTGCCCGTTCATCCAGAAAAGAGGAGGATGCAATTTCACCTTGCTCTTCAACGGCCTTTGAGATTGATGAGAAGGCCTCGAAAAGTGTCACCCCGCAAGTCAGGGTTTGCGAGGACTGTCCTGAGCTTGGTGACCCTGCCGACGAGCGTCGATTTTGGTTCCAGCGGGGAAAGGACTACAACCCAGATGCTATAGCAACTCAGCCTTCGGTATATGATGACCCAGATATCGCCAGGGAATATGAACCCCGACCGGATTGGGAAAATATTCATCGGTTTGATCCATCTGCCCGATGGACGTGGGGTGAGGAGGATGTGTGTTCATTCCAGCATCTGCAGTCGTTGAGGTATGGAGGTGGCTGATACTTCGTTAGAAAATTGTCAGCAAGATTGATAAACGTATCATGATCTGGGCCTGCCTAATGCTTATGGCCCTGGAAATTGATCGAGCCAACATCCGTGCGTTTACGCTCTTGCCAAGTGCCGGTTTATCATCGTGTGCTAATGTTTGTCGATCTTAGAACAAGCCAATGCGGACGATTTTCTCACGGATCTGAATCTGACAAGAGACGGTTAGTCTAGAAACAGTAGAGAGAGCTTAGAAATGAACCAACTGGTTGACATCGCAATATAGACTACAATCTGGGAAACACAATCTTCAAGTTGTGCTATCTCCTTGTCGAGTTACCCGCGCAGTTGATCGGGAAATGGATGGGTGTTGATAGATGGCTTCCCTTACAAATGACAGTCTGGTCGATCATTGCCTCATGTCAATTCTGGCTTTCAGGGAGGACTTCTTTCCTGATTTGTCGTGCCTTGGTAGGGAGTCTTCAAGGCGGATTCACGGCTTCGGTTAGTATTTGGACCATTCCTTGCGACGTTCCCAGGCTTACGTCAAGGAGATGATCTTGTATCTTTCTTATTACTACAAGCATCATGAGCTTTCCATACGCCTTGGCTTTTGGTACACGGCATCAGCTGTCGCAGATATCCTTGCAGGGTTCCTCGCTTTTGGAATCCTCCATTTGCGGGGTATTGGGGGCAATGCTGGCTGGCGCTGGCTATTTTTAATTGAGGTTTGTTGCCTATGCCTCTTCCCCCTTTTGAACCTGCTAATCTAGCTCAGGGATTATTCACACTGTTCATGGGCCTCATGTCCTTTATCCTTGTTCCACCAGGTCCGACACAGACGGCTAACTGGGCAAGAGGGAAGAAAGGGTGGTTTACAGAACGGTATGTCCTATATTACTCTTTTTTTGTTGTCAGAAGACAGTGATATGAAGGCTAATGCAACTTGATCGCTAGAGACGAAATTATAATGGTCAACCGTGTCATTCGCGAGGACCCAAGCAAGGGCACAATGCATAATCGTCAGCCCATAACGATCAACCTCTTGTGGCAGAGTTTCAAGGACTTCGATCTTTGGCCTCTCTACTTAATTGGGCTTACTTTCCTGGTGCCACAGAGTCAGTATTCAGCAACTTCAAGAACCATTCATCGAGCCCGAATCCTTTTTCTTCCGTACTGACTATCCTGAAACCAGCAACGATTAGCACATATTTTACCCTTCTCATGAGTGACTTTGGGTTTGACACGTTCAAGAACATCCTGCTTACAATACCATATAGCGTAAGAAAACGGGAATCCCAAATGCATCTGAATTGAAGCTGACTTATGTCCAGGCTCTCGGCATCATTACCAGACTCGCACTTACTTACGCCGCAGAGGTTTATGGTTCACTTGCATTGATGGGGATGTTTGCCCAACTCTGGACCTTACCATTCCTCATTTATATGAATGCTGTAGATTTCAGCAACGTCAATAAATGGGTCGCGTGGTTGGTGCTGACTCTATTCTTGAGCTTTCCCAACGGTTTGTCATCCCGGGTATTGCATATTTGTGTTCCATGTCAGTAACTGACAAGCCCCTTCCAGCCCATTCCATCCATGCCGGGTGGGTTTCCCGTAATTCCAACAGTGTTCGTTCGAGGACAATAGCGGCTGCTGTGTACAATATGTGTGTCCAGGCATCTGGTATCATTGGATCGAACATATACTTGGATTGTAAGTTGATTCCCAGTCATGCATAGATACTTGGAGATAGCCTCTGTTTACTGAACGAATGACTTGAAGCGGATGCACCTCGCTATACAAACGGAAATCGAGTCCTTCTTGCCCTCATCTCGACCAATATCGTTATCTACATCATGACGAAATTATACTATATCCTGCGCAACCGTGATCGGGACAGGAAGTGGGAATCCATGACAGAAGACCAAAGAATTGTCTATATCGCAACAACTCGGGACAGTGGCGCACGAAGATTGGATTTCAGGCTTTCACATTGATTGCAGGCGAGGTGCCGTAACCGAAATAATGGGTGCTCGAAAACGAAGTATGAAAGCAGCTTGAAGAATGAATGCCTGAGGCGGGTCAAGGGAGGGCGCTTTAATCCACACTCTTTTTTTATTATTTTTGACTTTTAGGCAGCACCATAATTCAAATAATGTCGAGATGGTCTTTACTTGGCAATTCTCAGCATTCTGCCCTTCAAATCCCTGAGAGAAACAAGGTCAATAAAATCGCAAAAAAATACAGCGGTGTACGTAATATTAATAATACGTGCCTGAGGCCAAGACGCACTATTCCTGGTCTAGATAAATCAAAGGAGTGGATCACGTGTCCTTATCTGAGGGCTGCCAACCGGAAGCGGGAAAGTGGCGCTTATCGTATCCGCCTTAATCTCCATTCCCCATGATCAGTTCACCAATGCATCTGTTGCCATCTTCTTCCTCCGTTTCTCCATTTCGGTAAAGGTTCCTGCTTTGTTATCTGCTAGGCTCCTGGCTCACTCTCTCTTTTTTTATACTTCTTTTTTCTTACATACAAAGCGGCTGGCCCCAGGCTGTACGCGTGCTCTGCAAACGTGGCAGCAACTTATGCTCCTTCCGATTGTCTCCCAGCTTGCAGTCACAAAGCGCCTTTCCAGTTTTCATCACAATTCGCTCGCTTTTTCTGTATGGATGAGATATCAGAACCACTGGTTTTTCTATTGATATCTCCCCGATAAGACTATATTTTACTCCGACTTACGACATCGCCGACCTCCGCCTCCCTCATCCTTTGCACGGGTTCCTCGTGTGCGGATACGAACCAAGAAAAGTACCAATCTTTTATACATAAATTGATAGCTAGCTAGCCGTTGTTCAAGCCAAGGTGGCTTCTGACGCCGCATATCTGTTGGCTTCGAGAGAGGACAGGGACGCTGAGCCCGTTCTCGACTCCCAGGCAGCAGACGACGACATGGCTGCAACACGTCCACCCCTGCAGCGACCGATGCCGGATAGCCGATCGCATCAACCGCTGCTAAGAGATGACCCCCGTGGTCGACTGTCCGGTGCCAGTGCCGGAAATGGTGATCCAGAAGGCCGGCCCATGCTGCATCACACGAGGAGACCGACAATCAGGAGTAAAAGCCCGGAGTATAGTGCTGAACAAGACACCCGGCGAAAGTACATGATCGCATCGGGGTTCCTGGTTCTGAGCTTGGCTAGTTTTGTTGTCCAGACCGAGACTGCCGTCTACATCCAACATGAACTGCATTGGGATAAACCCTACTGTATGCTGTAAGTAGCGGATACATACCAACCTTGCCCGCAAGTAGAAGAGACCGTATACTCACGATTCGACTTGTCGGCGAACAGCTATTTTACCCATGGCTCTTGGGCACTTCTGTGGCCGTTCCAGCTTCTGATCCTTCGACTACAAAAACGAAAACTTTCATGGGGTGCGTTCTGGCGGCGCCATGTGTACCTGCTTCGAACTACTGCGCAGATGGTCGAATCCCAAGAACTGCACCTCACCTCTCGAGATTTACACAGGTCACCGATACCCTACATGCTCAAGACGACTGCATTCGTCACCACTGCTCTTACTGTCGCTGGCGGCTCCTGGTATGTGGCAGTGAACATGACGACACCTAGCGACTTGACTGCAATCTATAACTGTTCTGCCTTCTTCGCATACGCATTTTCCATCCCTCTTCTAAACGATAAACTTCGATTCGATAAAGTCTTCTCGGTCATTGTCGCAATAATCGGCGTTCTGGTGGTTGCTTATGGGGACAGAGACGATCAAACGGCAAAGGATGGCGCCAGCAGCAGCAGAGCCCAGCAGGAGGCGCAATCTCGATTGCTGGGAAATATCGTCATCGGCATTGGCAGCGTCTTGTATGGTCTTTATGAAGTGTTGTACAAAAAACTTGCCTGTCCTCCGGAAGGCACCAGTCCGGGCCGGAGCATGATCTTCGCCAACACGTTCGGTAGCCTAATCGGCTGTTTTACGCTGCTGGTTCTTTGGCTTCCTTTACCCGTTCTGCACATTATGGGAATCGAGACGTTCCGATGGCCGACTGGCGAGGCTGCATGGGTGCTTCTGATATCCGTCCTTGCGAATGCGAGTGAGTACTTGCGTTGATGCTCTCGTTCTACGAACCTCCACTGATGACCTCTGTCAAACAGCGTTTTCCGGCTCCTTCTTGGTCCTAATTTCCCTTACTTCGCCCGTGCTGTCCTCCGTGGCGGCGCTTCTCACCATCTTCCTCGTTGCGATCGTCGATTGGATGCGCACCGGACAGCCGCTCTCCGCCGCTTCCCTCATCGGCGGGCTGTTGATCATCGTGGCGTTCTTCCTCCTAAGCTGGAGTACGTATCGCGAGATGAGCGAGGAACGACGGAAACACCTCGCGAACGAAGGCGACGATTCTGACAGCGATGATGTTTAAAGTAGCACAATCCCTATATATTATTGTGCTCTTTGCTCCTTCTCGGCTATCTTCTCTGTAGAAGATTCATCACTATCTGGCTTATCTTGTTTCTTTTCGATTAATCTTCCCCATATCCTGATATTACTGTCAGGGTGTCTGTCGGACTTTGTTTTCGAGTCTATACATCATGCAGATTCTTCATGTATATTGAATCATCTCTTTTTCTCTTTCTTGTATGGAGGGCGGAGTTAGGCGGGGAATAACTCCCCATCTCGGATACTTTTGGCTACCTATTTTCGCTGCAGATACAGTTTTTACTTTCCCTTTTCGGTGCTCGCTCCCATGGATTGCAATCGCACTGGGGCCAATTCATCACGGCGATCGAAAGTCGAAAAGAGTCTCATTTTGCTCATAGACGACTAATCTTATAGACGGAATAGAAACCATCGAGATCCGCGAGGAACACAATGGTACAATCTCATATGAGAAAACCGAGAAAGTTTTTTCAAGAGGATATATCAAACACATAAAGAAATAGAGGGCTATTCGAGAGTACATGATTGAGAAGTTCAAGATGCAGATATTTTGAAAAGGCTTGCTTCTATACTAGCTACAGGAACGTGCGACGGAACGAAATAAAAGTACTTGGGGTAGGTTCTGGGCCTTTGCGCCTTTCAAAGGCGAATTGACTGGCTAAGTAAATGCAGGGAGCAGTGCAGATCGGTAGTATCGACAGGAAGAGCTGAAGTATTGAATGGATACACTCCAATACCTAAAGGACAGGGAATTATCTAGGGCCCAACTTCGCCAGGGCGCGGGCGCCTTGCTCTTGCCATTCTTGCTTGGTGACCCACATGTCTTCCTTGTCCGCAATCTTTGAAAGAGAACAAGTGTTAGCTATAATATCAACACGCAGCAGAAGAAACGACCTTGCAAGGAGACTTACCAGGTTAGCAAGGACAGCACCGCCCAAGAAGACCATGTGTCTTCGTCGTGGTGGGTCCTCGATGCGGACCTTGAATTTCTGCAACGGAAGAGTGTACGTTAGCAAACAATCGGATAGGCAATTGGAAAATGAACATACATTCAATCTCTCTGGGTTTCCTCCCAACACTCTAGTAAGCCAAAGCTGCTTAATCTCCTTCTCCAACCGCGACGGCAGACCAGGGTACATGCTGCTTCCACCACTGAGCACAATTGCCTTATACAAACTAGAGCGCACATCGACATCGGCGCCCTGGATGGTGTTGAAGAGCATCTCTGCCATGCCGGGCTGATCCACGTCCACAAGGTGTGGCTGGAAGAGACACTCGGGAGCCTCGAATCGCTCACTACCCACTCTGATCACACGGCCGTCAGGCAGTGTGTAAGACTCGACGAGGACGGTTGTGTCCTCTGAGAGCTTCTTGTCCAACTCCAAGTCATATGAAACGTAACACAACTTCTCCTTGATCTGGCGCACGGTCTCGAAGTCCGCAGTACGGTTAAGAGCGTATCCTCGGCGGAGGAGAAGGGCGATCAAGTTGCGAGTCACGTCGCGACCGGCGACATCCAATCGCTTGATGTGATGGTTGAGAACAGTAGATTCGTAGACGGGGATGATGTGTGTGACACCGTCACCGGAGTCTACCACCACACCGCTGCTGAGACCTACGTCGCCAAATGGTAAGCTCCGATCGCATGCTACTCGTTGGATTTCCTGTTCCCCGCGTACCTTGAGCGTATAGTGCAAGCACAGCTTGAATAGCAACGTATACACCTCCAAAGTTGTATCCTTCCAGCATCACTTCGGCCATCTGTTCGCGGTTCTTCAGGGGATTCATGGGCGGCTCCGTCAGGAGGATCTTGCGACCGGTGGGATCGATCTTCATCTTATCGTAAAAAGTGTAGTTCCATAGATGTTGCATGTCGTCCCATTTCTTCACGATTCCATTCTCCATCTAGTGTCCCAGCATATCGTCTGATTAACATGTCTGCCTTGCGATGGAGGGCGGGGCATGAATGGGGGAAGGTGGTGTCTGCGGAAGTAGGATGCGCGAAGCGAACATACAGGGTAGCTGATTTGAAGCATCGAGCGAGCGGCAGCAGCTTCATCTCCGCACATAATATCCTTCACAACGATATCGCCGGCCTGCTCCTCAGTACGTAATATGGGCCGCCCCACTATGGAGGGGAACTGATGCTCTGGGAAGTTCTAGGAAGTAAGGGACGGATGTTAGCTTCGGAGAAATATATAGGATCAATGATAATCGGGAGCTTACCTGCGCAGCATATCCGACCTTGAGGAAACCGGTTCCTCCGTCGAGAACTGGGAGTTGTTTTGTTAGCTGACTTGGCCGGGAAGCTGGGCAGCTTGGAGAGATCCATTGGTTACTTACCGATGGGCACGTCGGCCATGGTTAGATTCCGATAGAATTATTGTTTAGATTCCGAATTGGTTCATATGCAAGGAAATTCAAGAAACAAGGAGGAGGGAGGAGTGTCGCGAGGGAGAGTTGGGCTGGAGGTAAGTGTACAGTTCGTTGCTTTCCCCAGGTGTATGTTTCACGTTGGCGGTGTCTAAGGCTGGGTCCGGAGTGACGACTAGCGCCGCCCAATTAAACGAGCCTCATCTGGAGTCCTTGTTTCTTAGGCATCTACCCTCGATTCCTGATGGATGCCATCGGTATTAGGTGTCTGGAGTACCCCCGAATTTCCTTTCATTAATGGCCCTGCTATTCGATCCCCCGCGTGATAGATGCCACGGAAATTCGATCGCATCAAAATCACGAGATGCTTGAGATGGACTTGAGTATATCCCAGGTCAATGATCCAGAACGTCGTAGATCTACGAGTTGTTAGGATCTAAGAGTAGAGCATTCGTAGTTCAATGGGATCACCTATCCCATAGCAGTCCATGAACCAGCCCATAACATACAATAGTCAACCATCGTCAAAGACACTCTAGTTTCAGTCAATCCATGCATCGCTGATGGTTGCGAATACAACACAGCAAACGAGACATGAAAATGACTCGTATCACAATCCAACCAGTGCATTCTGATCAACGTCGTCATGATTGGCAATTGTTCCCAAACAACTTGACGAATCACCACGAAACCCAAAGCAATAATGAGTCAGAGTCGATGAGAGCCATCGCTTCCATCAGGATAATATTACTCGATAGAATCAAGTTGGATGGAATCGCAAACTGAACCTGGCATCTCGCAGTTCGCATCATCTTATCTTTCGGCCGACATCGGGTCCCACCCTCGGAATGACCCTAGGGATCCTTGAGTACGACGTTATGTGTTGGTGATACTTTGCTTACGAGCATCTACACCATCATTGGTGAGAACGGTTGGTTCTTCAGGGCGTTATTTGAAGTGTCGATCGGAGAGAGTGATATTTTAAGTCTGCGACCTGTGACTGCAGGCGTGGGTTTGTCTGCGCAAGAAACCACAGAATAACCGAGGCGACCGACGGGTTTGAGCCGATATTTACAGATTGTTGCCATCTCTAGTTGCACAGCAGATTCAGAAATACTCGAAGAAAAGAAAGAACGAAGAAGAGAACAATGGCAGTATCTGCAGTTCAAATTGGCTGGGTATGTATGCGCATCGATGGTACCGGCTCCCTATCCACCATCGATCACGGTATAGGAAAAGACGACTGGATATACAACTAACCACATTGCATAGTATGGCCTCGGCTCCATGGGCCTTGCCATGGCCACCAACCTCCAGAGACACCTCGCAGCCAGAAACGCCCTGAATCTGGTCTACTCGAACCGCACCATGTCGCGAGGAGCCCCCTTGCAAGCTCTCGGCGCTGTCCCGGAGACGAGTTTCGAGAAGCTCGTCGCTCGATGCGGCATTATCTTCACCATGGTAAGCTATCACTACGCGACGACTGAAAAAAAAGGGGGGGGGGGGAATTAACGCGATGAACATCAGGTATCCAACGACGCGGTCCTCCAAAGCCTGGTCTCCGCAGCCGTAGGCTCGGGACACTCGTTAAGAAACAAGATCTTTGTCGATTGCTCGACGGTGCACCCCGAGACCGTCGGCGCCACGGCATCCCAATTGAAAGCCAAAGAAGCATCGTTTCTCTCCGCGCCCGTCTTCGGCGGAAACCCCATTGCCGTCGATGGGAAGCTGGTCTTCGCCATTGGCGGGCCCAAGACGGCGTCTGAGCAGGTCAAGCCCTTGATTCAGGACGTCATGGGCCGCAAGGTCATTGATTGCGGAGAGGATGCTACGAAATCGTCTCTTTTGAAGATTGCTGGGTGAGTTCCCCGGCGCAGTGGATATCAAGGGAAAAAAAAAAAAAAAAAAAAAAAAAAAAAAAAAGCAAACTTCTAACTGTAGGTAATTGCCAGAAACATCGTCACGGTGAGCCTGATGGAAGCTGTTGGCGAGGCTCAGGTTTTCGCCGAGAAAACCGGCCTGGGCACTGGCGCGATGGAGGAGCTCATCGCCGATGCTTTTGGCCCCGTGGCAGGGGGCTACTCGAAGAGGTAAGACGAACTGATCCATTTTCAAAAGGTCCGAGCTCTCGACTGACATTTCGAATCTACAGATTGACTACCGGTGTTTGGGCACCACCTCTGGACTCTCGTCCAGGATTCGGCGTTTCCTTGGCCATCAAGGACGCTAACCATGCGCTCGCCATGGCCAAGGAGCATAATGTCGAGCTCCCCGGTTTGAAGGTGGCCCAGGATAACATGGTTGCCGCCAGAGAATACGCAGGCGAGTGCTTGGATAGCAGCTCGATGTATGGAGTCCTGCGCCAGAAAGCCGGTTTGGCATTTTGGAACGAAAAGAGCCGGAAGGGCAATGAGTAAACGAGCACGAGCGTCGCCATGCAGGGCATATCGGAGAAATCCCGGGGAGTTTCAAACGAGTTTCGCTGAAGAGATCAAAGTACAATGAATGTAATATCGATAATAGAGATTAATTTAGACAGAGAAGAAGATTCCATGTACCCTTTCACAGGCACCGTTGAAGACAGATCCCTTGTGACAGACTCAGTCTGTTCCTCGATCATATATAGTAGCTTTTCACAATCCATCTAAAGAAAATACACTGAGATGCCCAGACCTATATTCGCCACGCGCCAATATTGAACCGTCAAAATGCGATCGAATGTAGTTTTGGTAGGCAGCCACCAGTTCAAACAAGGCGTAGCGCCGCGTAATACGCCCAATAGCTCCATCATGTCTCACTGAATATGAAATCAGAATTTAGTGTTGTCGCTTGCTTGAAATAAAATTGCCCCCGATATTTACACAGCAATAGAATGAAACTGGTTTCGGCCTATTGGCAAAAACTGCATGTCTGTTTAAGATTGCGGATGATCATTTGGGGCATGCCCAGCCGCGTCAAGCTTGATTCTTGCAGTGTCAACCAAGGCCGGAAAGGCTTCGGCGAAGGTTGGTCCTAGGGACCAATTGCCGAGATTCCGGAGATGTCTCTCAAAGACAGGATTGATCACCAACTCGTCGGATTCAGTAGTTGATAGAAGGCAGTCCGACGCTTCATACGGCCAGTTTACCGACAATCCCCGAGTAAAAGGGATGAACCAGTTGTCAAAGGGATAGCTTTGATAAGACATCACCAAGCGATCCCGCATTCGTGGCCAAGGCAGGTAATCAATCCAGGCCGGATGTGGCGTTAGCAATTGAGACGGGCGAGGAGTGAGCCATTCGGGCAAACGGCCATAGTTCTCCTGAGTAGGGTATATCTGCCACCGCATGAGAAGAAACATGGCATAGAGCGTGGCCACCTGCTCCGGCAGCGCTGAGATATCCGGAAAGCTCCGCAAAATGTCGGTGAAGACCTTGGAGACTGGATGCGAATAGACGCTTTTCTCGGGATTGAGCAAAGAAGATACACTGGGATAGGGAGGGCCGACTAGCTTTTGCCTCGGTACTCCCTGAGCCGCCTCTTGTTGACGGTTATGAAGAAAATCCAGCAGAATGGCATCTAAGGTGCACGTCGGAGCAATGTTCCGAATAGGAGCCGTGAACGCAGAGAACGACTGGTCGTTGAAGGTCGAGGTAAGCGGCGGCGTATAGAGCGGCGATGTAGTGTTCAACTGGCTGGACCTTGGGGGATCTGAGGTACGGCGAATGCTGTCCACTCTGGGAACTTGCCGAGAGCCATCCAGTAGAAAGTTGAAGCCCAGCCTTTCCTCCGAGCAGAAATCCAGCCCATGAGCTAGGTTGTGACGCTGAGAATCTAATGCAAGACGAAGGGACGATGTCTGATCCGCACTGTTTGTGCTATTTCGCCGGACCCCCGAAAGCGTCGGCGGCGGATTGGTAGGAGAAGGTGTATCGACACTGACGATGGATTCCGTATATGAGTTCTCAGCAGTGGCCGATCGCTGGGTGTTCGGAGTATAGTTGATAGTTTCCGGGAAGGGGGATGAGGTAGGCGGGGGGAGAATCGGTTTAGAGAGAGTATTGGAGGAAGCGCCATCTAATGAAGCCGTTCGCGTTAGCCAATGCATCCAAGAATACAAGATACCATCGAGGGACAAGCAGGTATTGAACTCTACCCGGTATTTCCTGGCTCCCAAGTAACGGCTGTATGATGTCCATGATCGTCTTCAGCCCCCGCTTGATCTCTCTGTTCTCCGCCTGAATCGCCTCATTTTGTCTCAACGCTGCCTGAAGATCGAGGAACGGTTTCTGTGACGATAGCTCGCGAACCTTTTGCTCCAGCGACTCAATATGACCCTTGGTACGTTCCCTGATCGCCCGCTGTGCTTGACGGTCGTTCGCCCGCTTCTTCGCCAATTGCTCGGGAGTGAGATTCGCTACGCCTCGCGCAGATGTGCTGTTCAGTTTGCGCTTACGCCCAGCAGCGATTGTCGGACCTAGGACGTCTGCAACCGGCGTCTCCGCGCCCGATGGCATCTGAGTCGAAGCAGGGGACGCCTCACGCTTCACGGGACCTGCAGATCGAAGGTCATGGCTCGAGGGTCCGTGGGTTGGGGAATCGGCGACAAGAGAAGGCGTAGCACTGTCGACAGGTGCGCGGCTGGCCATGGCCTCACGCGCGGGCGTTATCGATTCACATAGGCCATCCAGCAGGGTTGTCGTTCAATGTCGAATCACCAAAGCGCTCCTGATCAGTTGATGGTGAAGGTGCGCTTGGGAGGCGGGGTCAGTCTTCCGTATTGCCATGTGTGTGGTCCAGCTGAGAGTTTCCCATGCGAAACCATCTGATTATGGGCGGCGGCGAGTGGAGCTTCCGCTAAGGTTTACGGATTGGGGGCTTCCCAAATTGTTATAATAGGTAGCAAGAGTTCATGTCAAAGGAGACATCTAGTGGATTCGTACAATTATCTTGGACAATATTCGTTTTTCGATTTCTTTGTCTCTGCGCTATGGAACCGGAGTGGTAGTATTTCCTGAGCGCGCATGCCTCATTGGCTCATTCATTTGAGCTTATAACGAACATCATATCATACCTGAGGCAAAAAAGTTCCCTCGACAAGAATGGAACTGATTTTCCGTGATAGACCTAATGGCCAATAAATTAAAATGTCGGAATGACCAACAACCCGCCCAGATGAATTCGCCGCATCGAGAAAAAAGTACTGAATAACAAAATAATCCGAAGCAGTCGTTGCAAGGGAAGGGGGTAATTCAATACAGTGACGGTGTCGAAGTCTCGACTGAGCTTATATACGGAATCGTGAAACGAGAGTATTTGCAAAAGAAAGGCGAGTCACGCTGGTACAAAAGTACTTTTCCAAGCATCAAGATACCGCCGCAATTCAAAAGAAAGTCCCATGATATATGCGTAAAACATGCGCGAAGAAGCGGCGGCGAGATATAATGCAGCCGTCTGTGGAATCATTGAATCATGTGGCCCATCTTCGAGATCTATTTGGGATTTGGGGGTCAGTATATACGTCTTTCGAACGATCGGACAATGTATAATGTAGACGCAAAGGACAAAAGCATCACGGCGCCGAGATCCACAGAAGTGTATTTGCGCGGGGACATTATGGAACGAACCTTTGTCCTCAAATAACCTTCTATCTCAGAGCTCTTAATTCCTTTCTTACCACCAGTTCTCCATGCCAACGGAACCATGGCCACCCTTTCTTTGACAACCACTTCACGGTTCGGGCCCTCAACTGCCCTGACCTTATCAGGGTTGTTTGTAAGAAGTCTGATTCCCTCGGGGTTAGAATCAACGCCCAGGCCGAGATCAACCAACATTGCTGTAGCAAGGCCGTAACTCCTAGCATCTGCAGGGTGCCGCAGAAGAAGGTTGGCCTCAACAGTGTCTGATCCCAAATCTTGCAGGTTATAAGCTTTAAGCTTCTCTCCAAGGCCAATTCCACGACCCTCTTGTCGAAGGTAGACGATGACTCCACCAGGAGAGTTTTCGGATAAAGACTGCAGATCTGTGGGAGAGATATCCTCTGGCAAGCTGTCTAGTGGAGAAGACATCAGTCGTGCTGCCTCGTCCAGTTGTTCACCGCAATCGCAACGTGCTGACCAAGCGGTCTCGCCGGTGTAGCACTCCGAATGGATTCTCACGAGCGGTGCTTGGGTTTGTTTTCTGATCTGCGTAGGTTGGTTTCCTGCTGGACTTCCTGATGCATTGCTTCCAGCAGCCTCGACTTTCTCTTCGTCATACCAACTGCTAATTCGCCCTGGGTGCAATTTGCCGACATATGCTCCGCGAATCATGCGATCCATTTCCGTCTCACCTGGCCGCACTCGATCCAAGCTCCGGCTTCTTATGCTGTTACCAAATACAATCGCTAGGTGCTCTTTGTCATCAATGTCGTTGTGGTAAAGATGTAAAAACATTTCTGCGCCATTTGTGGTGGGAATCCGCGCCCGAACAATGCAATCCACAGTGGGGAGTTGAGGAAGTAGATTTGGAGCTTTCGTATGCGCGCTCTTATGCCGAATATCAGATGTCTGGCTCTGTTGGACTAATCTGGCTGGGTTCAATGTGCCGCCCGGTGTCGCTGGAGGGGTGAAGGCGGGGGAGAGAAAAGAAGCCGGTAACGCAGGAGTAGCCTCTCCCTTGTCGCTTTCTGCACTGCTATCCTGATTCGCATCATCTTGAAGGTCTCCTATTCTGCTGTGAGGTAGCGAAGGCACTGTGGAATCTGTATTGAGTGAGAGATCGCCAACGGCTTCGCCGGTGGGAGGAGACTGCGGCACAAAGTATGGAGAAGCGTGTGACGGTAAGTCCGGCATTGCGGCGTCGAGTGAAGGTGGCAGAAGAGTAAATCAATTAATTACTGGCGAAGTAAAATTAAGAGTATGCTATTGATCGAATAACGAGGTTCGAAAAGGCTCAGGGTATGGCAGAAATCATGGTTACTCACGAATACCTCGTTTCGACACTCGGACATATTACGCGGGGATGTCTTCGGGTCCTCGGGACGACCTCGGCCGGGGCGCTGAGTAATTTTGGCTGGGCCTTCATTAGTCATGTTTGACGCGATCTTAGATGGCCGTGCACACCATTCCCAACCCAGCCAAACAGATATCTAGCAGATTCCATCAACGCATAACTTGATATACGGAGTACCTCGCCTACGCACTACAGCATGTTTTTTTTTTTTTTTTTTTTTTTTTTTTTTTTTTTTAGTGGGAATGGGGGGGGGGTGGGGACTAGTGGGGGCCACGGGGTTGTGGGGGGGGGGGGGGGGGGGGTGGAGGGGGGGGGGGGGGGGGGGGGGGGGGGGGGGGGGGGGGGGGGGGGGGGGGGGGGGGGGGGGGGGGGGGGGGGGGGGGGGGGGGGGGGGGGGGGGGG